>VZUI01082786.1:0-35895 GCA_013401135.1 Cettia cetti
AATACAATACAATACAATACAATACAATACAATACAATACAATACAATACAATACAATACAATACAATACAATACAATATCATATCATATCATATCATATCATATCATATCATATCATATCATATCATATCATATCATATCATATCACATCATATCATATCATATCACATCATATCATATCACATAACACAACATCATATCATATCAATTATATCATATCATTCTGTGTGTTCAATAACTTCTCAGTTCTGATGATTCAAAATGCCACTTCTGAAAGAGTTTTATATTAGATTAATGAGAGTGAAAGTTAATTACACATATCCTCTAAAGCTCTTCCAAGAACTACATAGTCCTGACTGCTGGGGGGTCCCAACAAGGCAGGAGAACCAGATACAACAGTACAGGATGGAGATGCTTTGTTTTTCTGTCTTGCATCACCTAATGTGTTTTCAGGATATACTGAAACTGTTTCCTGTACAACCATTCACTTTATGGGGAGTGCTGGTGATATGTGAAACCCTTTAGTCCTTTGCTTTATTTTACTTATGTAAAAAGTAGAATGCTTTATTTTTTCAGACTAAGATAAATAACCATTCCCTAAATAAAAAAACAGGTTTAGTGAAACATGTGGTAAAAGAGATAACTAGATTATAGGGGATATTGCCCTTCTGCTCTCTTCAGGCTAAGGAAACCCATTTAACAAGGCTAGCAAATTTTCATTGATTTTGTAAAGCAGGTTCAAAAATGAAATAGTCCCTGAAACTACTTTGAATATCTAACTTTTCTTTGTTATTCACTGCAGTCTGTATGAAATGTAATAAATTGTGCCTAGAAAGGTATCACTTGTTTCCATGGATAATGAAACAAATATTTTGAGTTAGATGTAGAAATTACTTATTGTATTCCTTGGATTTAGCCACAATTGGAGATCTTGGATATCTGAACAGTATGATGTATTTCATGTTAATATATGTTTTTCATGTAACCTGTAAGGCAAAAGAACAGGTCTCAAGATAGAATTTTTGAAAAATTCAGGTTTTTAGCAAAGAAATAGCATCTCCTTGCATTTGCACCGCAGGGTTTCAAGGCGCCCATGGTTTCACTAGGCCTTATGAATCCTCGTTCCATCTCAAGTCTGCTGAAACCATGACATTTCACTACTATGTCAGGTCTTAATCTTCTTACAGGTAAAATATTATCCTTTTCTGATAATAAGTAGGGGATTAAAAAGCAAACACTACTATACTGTCTTGAACAATAGAATTAAGGAAGAAGGATAGTTTAAAATTAATTTTCACCTTCTCTGCACATCATCAAATTCTGTAATTTTATTACACCTTTATAGCACTTTCTGGAGTCAATTCGCATCTGAGTTCTCAGGAGGTGCAGAGGATAAAAGAAGATGAAACAAGCACTTGAATAGAGGGTATCCCTCATTTGAATGGTAATAATTGAACAAATAAATTAAGATATGCATGACTGGCAGTCCTGGTTGGATCTCCATTGGTAATTCTTACCCTTTCTTCTGACCATCTACACCATTTGGTTCTAGCTGGGAAGAAGTAATGGGAATACAATATCTTACTTTCTGTAAATACAGCAAAACCCACTCTTCAGTCTAAATCCTCCTTCCAAATCTACTGAATCCCAAGAAAAAATATTCTGTTCAGTCAAAAACTGTCACAGATAATCCTCAAGCCCTCAGAGTCAAGGATTTTGCCATGATCACCATTTGACCCCTAGATACATGATCTATTTTTTAAAGAATAATCATGTTCATGATTACATTGTTCCCCAGGCCCCATAAAAGAAGGAACTAGTTCATAGGGTGTTTAAATCCCAGAGATTTTAATCTAGGAAAATATCCAGCAGTGATAATTCACTGCTGTCAGCCAGACAGTACAGTCCAATATTTCATCAACCTTCAGAAATTCACAATGAAACACCATCGTCTTCTCCCCCAGTTTAGCAGGGCATCAGTGTCATCAGTAAATGTGAGCTGGTTAGGTCTAAACTGCTGAATCGTACTCTGGAGTTGTCCAAAGACAACAGGATGCCAGGAAAACAAAAGCTACCAAAACACAGTATATCTTGCTCATCTAGCAGATGAGAGCCATTGGCCAAGTTCATCTCAAAAGAAGGAAGGCAATTCAGCCCCACTGAAGAAAAATGAAGATAAAATTGGCTCCAAAATAATTTGGAAATTCAAGACACATTTGTCTTCTTGAACTTCTGTAGGCAAGGCCAACTTTGTGAAAGTATCTGTTCATGTTAAGAAAAGTGAGAAGAAAAATCCCACATCTGAAGTCTTAATTGGACATCCATACTACACCTTCACAACCATACTGAATCAAAATGAATTTACTTTTAGATAGATTTTTTGCTCTGGGATATTCCAGTCCCCTACAACTTAATTAGCTAAATATACATTGTAAACTTCCATCTGGTAGAGTAATTTAACAAGAATAATTGTGCACCACCATAACTCAACGAGACGCTGAGGAAAACCATTGAAATGCTATTTCCTTTGCTTTGGAAGAGAATTATGTACAATTTCAGCATGCTTTGCATTTCTAACAGTTAAAGCCAATAGGGAGGTATCACTCTCATTTATATTACTTTCCCATGAGAAAATCAAAAGCAAAGTACAAAGCTTATGCCTTTGCTCATGAATGGCTCTGTAATACTCACTTGGCTTTAGCCACAACATGTTATTTGGCAGCTAAACCCCTTAATTAGAGTTGTGGGTTTGAATAGATTTTTCAGTGAAACTATGTTTTGCAAGATTTTGGAGAAGTGCAATCTTTACTAACCAATATCTTCTATTTTGGATGATCCCATATCATGTGATTTCCACTTTTCACTTCTCTGTTTCTCTCTTTTTGCCATCTTTTAGATGTTCCTGTTTACTTTTCTAAAAGTTTTCAACTGCCCCTTCTCTAGATACAGTGGAAGAAAAATCCTAATCCTACTGAAATCAAACAGGATAGTTTCTACTGATTTCAAAGAGTCTCAAATTTTACATGCAGTATTTTGTAACGCATTTATCCAGAGGGAATAAGATTTGAAATAGCCATTAAAAACATTCCACTTCATTTTCAATGGACATTACGCTCTTAAAATGTTTTAGATTTTAGGAGTGCTCCCTGTTGCTTACTGAAGCGGTTTCTTCAGGTTCAAAAGTCAAAAAGATGTCCAGTATATGATTACTTAATTATCAAAAAGTTATGCAAGGTACTTCTAAATGCTAATTTATAAGGCATTTTTGAAAACATACATGTAAGAAAAATTTTATGTACTTGAATGAAGCAGAACTTCATAATTTAGTTTTGGTTATACACTGGTCAGTAAAAGAACTAAGATTCTCCTCTAACTAAATTCTCCTCTAACTTGAGCTCAGTCAGAATGACAGGACATCCCTCCTCAGCCCCAGCTTGGGAGGCTGCAGGGCTCTGATGGGCTGCAGGCAACAGCAGCCCTGCACAGTAGCTACAACCACATCACGCTTCCTTGGAGTTGCTGGCTCTCAGGGCCTGGACACTGTTTTGGCCTGCTCATTACAAGAATCTGGAAGCTTTGCCTCCATTTCACCCTGCAATTGCAAATGGAAGCTTTTCCTCTTTCTAAAACTTCCTACTACCAATTACATGCTCTGAAGTTATTGATACTGAATTTGGGAAGGCTAAAAACTTTTGGTGATTAATGGGAAGAGGAGTCAACATCAGGGTACTTTTTCTTCTTCTCACTATGATAAATATCAGTTTCTTCTGGGCACATTACCTAGCCCAAATTTGTCGAGATGGTTCACCAACCCAGGAAAACAAGGACTCTGGAGAGGCAGGAATATTTAGCATCCCTGGAAAATGGGATAAACTTAGGAGAATCATATGTTTGCCTTATTTCCCTGTTTCAATAAACAAAGTGCCTCTCCCATTTATTGTGCTCACTCATAAATTCAGCAAAAAATAGCACTTCTCTCCATTGAGCTGGCCTTCTTCATTTCAGCAGACATGGTAATTGAGGGTTTGGGATACTCCAAGTATTTTTTTTTTAAATGAAAACCAAAAGAAATCCAGCTTTTTCATATACTGTTACATCACAAAAGAGTGTTTTCCTAGAAAATGCAAGCAGAAATAAAATTTGGTGGCACAAAAGGGGAAAGGAGAAAAACCTTCACACACAAAATGTTTTTCTTCTGATTTTCAACTGCTTCAGTAAATTACTGAGTCACTAAGTACACAAAGAATTGTAAGGAAATATTCTAATTAATTTCTTTTCTTAAAAAAAAAAAAAGTCTCCTGAGTTCTCATTCAGGAACCTTTCATTCTCATTTATTCAAGACCTACACTATTATTCTACTGCCTAATCAGGTTAACTTAATATGGTTTTTTACAGAGTGATCTTCATGGCTGTGCAGGCCAGCTTTCTTACTCTCTTTCATCACAATACTAAACAATCCTTCATCTCCCCTTTTTTCCTGTATGAAATTACAACTTTTCCCATCCAAGGAAGTACCTCGTAAAATTTGCTGTTAAAAAACCTCCATGCTGTTTCCATTGAGTAAGCTTCCAATATTTGGAAAGTGAGCTACAAACATCAAATTTTTATATTGTGAGAGATCTTCAGATCACTAGCTGTAAGCATACAACTCCATCCACAAAGAAAGGTTCAACTGGCACAAAAATAAAATGAAAATAAATACTGATTGACATTCCCATTCTTTCATGATTCTGCTAAACTCAGGAGAGAAAAAACAGTTCATACTTGATATGATGACGTCCCCAGGAATTTCTTCCAAAAAATGCCAAACCATGAAACAAAATGCAGAAATTCCACCTACAGTAACATTTTTAAATAGTATGCCGCTTTGGCCAGAGAGCTAACCCTTGTTGGAACTTACAGGCTATTGAGGGTTTGTATCAACACTTGCATACAAAAAATGAAATTTTAAAGATTGGAAAAATGCAAAAGTTAGGGCCATTTGCCAGAAATTATGCATTTCAAAAAGGTAAAAGACAAAATAGAAAAAAATATGCTTTGAAAAGATTTTCTACTCTACAAGACCCATGTTGCTTATTGTTTTTTTTTTTGTTAGTTTTACAGTAACCTCATAAGTAGGATAATATTTTTGTGGCTAGATAGTCACAGAATAGAGGAGCTCAACAAGCAAAATTCTTCATATTAAATGATCAGATTTTCAAAAGCACATGGCTCCCATCAGAGCTCTTAAAACAGTCAGTATGAATGTCAAAAAGTGTTCAGTAATAGGGAGGTATTTTCAAACCACTCTGGATAATTTAGACACATTAGTCTCATTGAAAGCTAATGTGCCATGTGTCGCTCAGGCTTTTGGGTGCCTTGCAGAGAACACGTTACAACTTGTATCCATAGTGCAAGTTTTGGGGATTTTTAAAATTTAATCTTGTGCTGTTTGCACTAAATTCTACTCGTAGCTACAGATGTGTAGCTTCTCCTTATGGTGTATTTATCTATCCAGTGAAGCAATAGCTCCCCTTGCTCTGCTCTTTTCAAAGTCTGTCAACACCAAGTATCTGAATGCAGCTGTGCAAAGAGTTGCATATCCTGGCCTCTACCCCCTAGGACAGTCCCAATCCTCCATGCAGCTAAACTTTATGAAGCCCACTGCTGACAACTTCTGCTGCATCTTGTACAGAAAGGAACAATCCAAATGGCTGAGACTTGTTCAGTAACCACAGTCACTGCACTGGATGTCAACTCTGGTACCTGACTGTAAACACTGACAGAGCAAGACTCTAAAGTCTTTCCCTAGTTATCTAAGAATCCATCATTCTAGATACTAGAAAAGTAAAGGCTGCAGAAAATATTTTCCTTTGTACCATTCTTTCAGAATTGGTTTTTAGAAGATTAAAAAAGAGATGCCACTTCAGGACTACTTAGGCAAAGATTAAATGGATTACTGAACAAGAAAGTAAGCAAGTAAAACTCATGATTTACAATGCCTGTGTGACACTTGGTGTTCCCTTAGCACTGAAAAACACATTAGGATGTCAGGAAAGAATCATTCAGCTTGGTTTCCCATTAAATCTGATCTCAGAGTACCTGATTCAATCAGAATTATCTTACAAGAGCATTTTATCAGAGTTGGATACTTCTGTATCTTATATTTTAAAGATTTTTTTAAAGTAACCTAAAAAGCAAAACAAAGCTGTAATTAAAAGTCACAACAGGTATTCCTTTCTAAAGACTGAAAGGAATGTGAGGTCTGCTTTCATATGAATTGCTGACTTCACGCAGGTTCAGCACCACAGAGGGTTTACCAGGAGCCAGTGGCAATAAGCGTTCATAGCCTAAAGGGAAGGAAAAGAGGTTCACCCCTCATGGCAAAGGTCAGATTTCTGCAGGCTTACAGCCTGTCCATATACATGAGTGTTCGTGGGACATCTTTGTCTAATAAGGTCCCGTGAGGATGACACAGGCTCCACAATGTCCCCTCTGCCTGGAGGATGGCCCTATAGCCACCCAAATCAGTTTAGGGTCATTTGACTTGCCTCGATTTGGTTCCTGTTGCTTTTAACCCAACCTGACGAACAATCATTGAAAACTTTGTGGGGATGTTGCTGAAGACTGAAATTAAACATCTCCAGTATACAGGGAGACTGGATATATAAACAGGATATTAACAGCTGCTATTTTCACAGATATTTTTTGAGATATCAAATATCCTCTGTTGGTAACATGCAACACGCTGTACACTTCATTTATATTTGCTTATCAGAGTCACTATGTCAATGTCATAGAAACGGTTATACAAATGATTATATTAGTATTTGTCTATTTATTCTGTAGATATCTTCTCAGAGAGTCATCATGTTCTTTGTTCAGTTTTGGAACTGATGCACTGCATGCCCAAATATTTGGAATAACATATAGAAAACATCTGGATTTAATTATATTATAGTCCTCTTATGCAGACAATGGGAATTAAATTAAGGAATATTTTGAAACCCCCACAGAGATATAAAAGTATTAGCAGCTGCACGAGAACTTTACTGTTACAAAGTTTAAAAATGTTTTGTTTTACAGATCAACAGTCTGACACATCATAAATATCAATCATAATGCTTAAGATACATAAACATGGAAGAAAAATTAAAGCTTGCATTTCAAATACATGTAGATGAATTCACAGCATTTAGAAGATTTAGAATGTATCCTTTTGTTCAAAAAAATGAAAATGTAGAGTCTATTGGCATAGAAAATATACGTTGCTCAGTGGTATTAAGCAGAGAACCACATAAGGGTTTACTGTGATGAACAGCCTGAACAACATTTTATAGAATCTTGTTATATTGTCACCATATTGTACAAAATGTAATTCAGATAGAATAAATTAGCATTTTGCTTTTCATGCTTCCATTCCTTTGAAAATATTTGGGGATATAATATGAGCTTAGCGAGTCTGCCCCAAAGTATTAGATACAAGCTGAATTTTCTTTCTGAATATATGCTGGTTCCAAATGCCACTTCTTTTCAAGTCAGTTTTGCAGCTAGTTTTCAATCTCCCAGTGGCTAAATCACATTCAAAGGCTGTTAGCACAGGAGGGGGTCAGACTTTCTCTCTGAACGTAACTATATCACTCAACAGCAGACTCATGCAATAAGCGAGCTAATGTTTTCTTTTCCTTTTTCCCCCCTCCTCTGAGTGTCTCCCTGCATTCCTGGATACCAGTCACTGCACCAAGGTCCTGAGGCAACAGCCACATGGACTCCACTACCATTCTAGCTTTCTTTATGGTGCAGAAAAAGCTAAGTCTACAATTCACCTGCTGTCAAGATAAAATATTCAATTGTTAGATGTTCTAAAATATTCTAAAACCTTCAAAAGAACATTTTCAATGTGTCAGAAGACATGCATATGTGTGTGTATGGACACAGAACAATGCTGGTAATGCCAAGGTCACAGGTTTGATCCCTGTATGGGCCATTCACTTAAGTGTTGGATTCCAAGATCCTTTTGCTTCTCTTCCAGCTCAGAATATTCTGTGAGTCTGTGATGTGCATACAGACTCTGACAATCAATGGCACAAAATATAATATCAATCCAATTCTTCCCCTTTCCATGATTTCCCCTCAAAATGCCCTGAAAAACATTGTCTAATAGCAGAATACCATCCAAAGATAGATACTGTATCTACCAAGCAGGGCAGAGAGAGTTATTAAAGCCAGAGGAAGAGCAAAGAAAATAAAGATCCATGAAATGATGATCTGTTTAGAAACAAAATTTATCACAACTGAAGCCTGTATTAGCTGCCAGCGCTGGGAAACACCGACTCTTGATACCATGTGGCCAGGCTGACCTTGGAAATATGCAGTCTGGATCTTTGAACTTACTTGGAGGATCTAGAACAGAATTTGTGGAGTATGATATATATGCCTGCTGATGGACAGCCTAGTTAAAATAAAGGGTGGGAGAACTGCTGGGCAAGGGGCTCAAATAAATGACGCTAACTCACCCGTTTTACGAAGTGGAAAATCATCCTTAGCATCCTGTGCTCCTGGTAAAGTGTATTTGTATGGTGGCGAGGCCCCACTCAGGGGTGGAGAGCTTTGATCCAGTGAGGTATGGTGGGCAGCCCTGCAGCAGACACAGAGGTCACAAATTAGCTGTCACTGAGGTGACCAGCATTAACTATCCACACATGTTGTACAGGTCTCAGCTGTGTTTATGTTCTTGTTCCTCTAAGTGTGCACAAACCACAGGCTCATGTAACCAATTTCACTCTTACAGTAAGTTATGGAACTCCTTGGGATTCCTAAAAAAGCATTTTTTGCACTCATTACAGAAGTCACATAGGATAAGATTCATGTTGATCTACAGACAGGGGCTGTCACCAGTTTGGGGAATTGACCATTTCAGGTGTTTGCTTTTTTAATATGAATCAGCTGACAAAGCCATTTATGGCTTGTTTATCAAGTACAAATAGACATCAATTGATCAAGCCCTCTCTATCAAAATGTGGGGGATTTTCAGGGCAGGAAGACCTGTAAAAAATAACCAGAAATATTGAATATCTCTTGGATATTCACTTCCCCCAGATTATTTAGTAGGCAAGGTTAATGAAGTCTTGACTTTAGGTTCAATATGTAAATTTTGGGAGCACACCACTCTGCAGCACGTAGCACTCATGTCAGCAGAGAAGCTCCAAGCTGAAGAGTGTTTTCTGACAACTGCAGAATGAAAATAAATATTGTGGGCAGATCTTTCTGAACAACCATGTAGAAATTGCATCATTTGGCTCAGAAACAGGAGTTGGGTTTTTTTTTTTTTTTTGGAGTGGGGGTGGGTTTGGTTGGGTTTTTTTTTTTTTTTTTTTTAATCTAGAGAGGGAGAGAGGGAAAGGAAAAAAACTTTCAAACTTTGTGTTTATCTAAACATAATTTTACTTGGCCTTTTACAGACTCTGCCTGTATTTCCAACACAGTGTGGTTAATATGTCTCTGTCATGAGTGGAAGTACTTCTTTCTGTAGTGTAGCACAAGGCATCCTCTGCAGAGCTTCTCATACTCAGTCATCTGAAGCTCAGATTATTTACTCCAAAAATATTACACAATCAAGAGACTTTTGAAGAAAAAAAAATAATTACTGTATCTCCACCTAACAGAATGTAACTACATATTAAATGATTTTACCAAAATGCTCTGGTTAGCTCAGAATGCAAACTGCGAGGCCCAACCTTCAGCAATCTTTTTTAGAAAGAGTAAGTAAAAAATGGCAACCTAGTGTAAGTAAAAGATGGCAACCTAGTGTATGCATATCTGTTTGTCCTATTGAAGGCCAATGCAGGAATGACGTGGAAGTCTTTCAGAAATGCAGACAGAGTTCATTTTGTTGGATTCATTTATGTGGGGAGTAAAAACTGCAAAACTGTAAACTCTTAACATATCAATAGACCATTTGAAGGACTCAACAAAATCACTTGCTTCCATGGTCTAAGCAGATTCTTGTCATAGCCAAGAGAAAATGCAGTTTGGCTACTAAAATCCACGAGTCAGAAAAGTTAAATGACCACTGACTTTCTCAAAATCCTTGTGAATTACTAACACCATTCAAGCAACTCCACTTGGAAGCAAAGCAGCATCTCTTCAAGAGGAAATGTTTTGTGATTGAATCAAAATCAAAGTAAGACAAACACAAGGTTGTTCTAACTGCAAAAATTTAAGATACTTGGAAAAATGACAGGTATAGTTGTAAAATTTGTGATAGCAACAGCTATAGATGCAACAGATGAAGCAGCTGAAATAAAAACAATCATACAGATTTTTGATAAAGTCTTGTTCTGTATTGTTCTCATCTCATCGCTGAACATAGAATACTCCTCAGTTCAACCAGAAATATAACACTTCTGGCTTTTTGCTAATCTTTGGGTTGAACTGGAGGCAGACTCCAGCTTTGCTCTGGAGGCAGACTCTCAACACCCGTGCTGGAAAAGCATTCTGCCAGATTTTAGCTGACACCTCAACAAGACAAGAAAGCAGCTTAATACTGAACATACGTGTACCAGAGCTTGGGGTGGCGGCTCATGGAATGATTCTTCCCATTTGCTGGAGAGTCTTTTGTAGCTGATTTACTTAACAGGAACTCTTGAAGTTTCTGCTTCACTTCTGTACTGGCCACTGCCCCTAAGAAACACAGAGTTAAATGCATCTTATCTTTACTTTAAAAATTACCTTTTTAAAAAAAACAAACCCCAAAACAGAGCATGTGCCTTATTGCTGGAAGTTTTGTAAATTATAGAAAACTATTGGTGGAAAAAAGTCAAAACAAGATAACATTTGGATTAAATGCTTGTCTGTGGAAGCCTGAAGCTGGCCATGATCCAAAAATCCAGTGAAGTCATAAGGAATATTTCAACATTAGATGAGGCCATTTATCCAGGGCCAGATGTATCTAAAGAATTTAAATTATTTCCTGATAGTTCCCAACAATCCAAATACAAAACCAACAATAGAACTAAAAAGACAGTAACAAAAGGTCAGTTCGAGATTTTAATAATGAATGTTTTTTCTTTTAATAAAATAATAGCAGTAAAACAGCAAAACTGTCCTCTGTCTTGGTTATAAGCAGAGCTGCAGAAAGAGCCAGCAGTGAGGCTTTTAATTGGATCCCTTTAAGAGGTTCTACCTGCAATGTCTGGAAGACAGAAGAGTGTATTTTGATTTCTTTTGGTGGCTAGCTCAATACAGAAAAAAAAAAATAGAACATGTCATTGTAAGGTTAAACTGACAATTCAAGCTTGCAGCATGGGACATGCTTCTTTACTCATAGCCAAAATAGTGTTCATTAAGGAAGAAACTATGAAAACAAAAAAAAATCTTTTGGTTTTCTGAAATCAGTGACAAAAAAAGGGATGAAACCCCATTTCTTTCAAAGTTGCAGCACTAAGGCATACTCTAAGCATTTGGTTACCAGCCCTGACAGACCACAGCTGAGAAGCTGTGTCCCATGTGACCCACTGCCCACAAAATACCTCTACTACCTCATTGTTTCCTACCCCAACCCCCCTGCGCACACCTCCCTTCCCTCCTCTACTCATTAAATAGATATCACCACCAACAAAGTCTGGGGCTGGGGCTGGGCCTGGAGGGGTCATAAGCTGCTTGGCTGGCTGTTACATCCTGAACAGCCACCCAGGAAGCTCAAATTGAGAAGGGAACCATTGAGGTCACATCTCTGCTCTTCCTCTGGCAGGAGCACTGATAAAGCCCAACTGTTCATATGGAGGCTGATTTTTTCATACTACTTAGAGGAACTTTTTGTTCCTGCAGTTTCCACACCCTCACATTTCTAGGTCAATAAGATGGAATTTTTTTTATGGCCTCATTGTTCTTCAAAGTACTAGAAGCACCATGGACACCTTAATTTCTAAAGTCTATGACATGGTACACCTACCACTGCTGCTGAAGTGACATATTTTTCCTCCCAAGAAAAAAAGAGAACTTCTCTGGTTCAGTCTTTGTCAGTTAATTCTTGCACTCATTTAGTAGGGCAATAGTATCTGTTTGTGGCAGCTTCATTTTGAATATCTTCACACTGTACTTCAACCTGATTTTCAAACTGACCTCACTAAAGAGACTTATTTGTATCTGTCTCCCTCTAGTGAGCACCAAATCCTAACAAACCTTTATAGTTATTTTCTTTATAGCTATATAAAAGCTAGAAATAACTCTTGGTTACACCTCATGAAATGCCATCAAGAACGAACACAAGACAGTTTGCAAAAGTCCTAGCAAAATATTTAGAAGTATCATCCTAAGATATTCTTAAATATTTTGTTTTATTTTCACTCTTGAAACAATGCTCAGCAACTAATTTATTTTTTTCTATTTTATATTGCTTTCTGTATTGTGAAATAAGCTCTTCTGAAAGTTCTCATGTGAAGCTTTACGCTTTCAAATTTCCTCATTTTTTTTATACAAAGAGCTTGACTCTTGAGATGCATATATACAACTCTGTCAAACTGTGCTTTCCTTCAGTCTTCCAAGTCGGCACACAAACCAGAAATGTGTTTCTATGGGTGCAGTGGGTGGCCCTGCCCTTCTCAAAGCACAGTCTTGACTTCTCGACCTGCGTACTTCACACAGGAATAGGCTTCCTTCAGGTTCCTGTTCATAGTTCATTTTGGCTGGGAGAATGCAAAGGGGAATAGATTTATTTCTTATTAGGATTCATGGTACATTGGCTCTTACTTTCTCGTCCTCTTTCTTTGCCTCGGAGGGGAGGAAGCTGTTGCTCCCTGCGATGCCTCTCCAGTTCCTGCTCTTGTCTTTGCTGCTCCAGTTTCTGCTCTTTTTCAAGGAGTTCTTGCTGTTGTTTAATGGCTAGGAGTTCCTGTTGTAACTTGCACAGAACAAAAAGACATGAGAAAGTGCAGTTTGGAGTGTTTTCTAGGTCAGTCCTGGTTAAAACAATCCCCTTGAGAAACTGAGGATCAGTGCTTGCTTTTATGCTTACACTTCTTTTCATCTCTTAACTGGCTTTTAAGCAGCACAGTGCATTACTGGCTGTCACCAAACTGAACTCTAGTGTCAGGTAGCAGCCTGCTGCTCTGGTTTCACTTCTTTCTCTTTTGGCAAAGATGTCTGGAAACTTCACATTGTTCTTTGCCTGTGCATCACCCAGCTCTGGTTGCTGTGCTCTGCTGCATTTGTCAGCTCCGTCGAGTGGAAGCTTAGCACAGCAGCACAATGGCAAGTAGATAAGAAGGAAAAAATGAAATGAAAGGCAAGATCATAAATTCCCAGTCAAAATCCATTATAGCAATCCTGCCATAGTGCATGCAATCTCATAAATCATTTTCTTTTTGTATTATATGAGGCAGCTCAGAGAAGAGTGAAAACACAACACTGTCAGGGCCTGCCTCCATTTTACAAATGCAAATACTATGCACTTGCGTATCAATTTGATCTGTGGTAACAAACTCAAACAGTAGCCCAACAAAGCAGTCTTTTAATATACTAAAACCAGTATATACCAATAAAACAGCCATTTTGAAGTTCAGCTGAAAATCCAGGCTGCAAAATAGGTGGTTTGATTTTTGTGGATGTGGTGGCTTCATAAGCTTCATGATTCTCATAGTATTGCCTTGGTCTGCTGTGAGCTAGTCACTGGTAGGTGCCAGCAGCTTTGCTGTAAAAGGCTTTAATCACCCCATTACAGAGAAAAGAGCATTCAAACACCATCTATCAGTCACAGAAACCCTTTCAGGCACGTTCTCTTTCCCTGTCTGCTTAAGCATATTCATTTTACAGATAAAGTAAGGGATAAATGAAAAATGTTGCTACCTTAATGTGCTCCTGGAGCTGGGCCTGATGCTGGCGGGTCAAGTTTTCATGCTGCTTCTGGAACTCTGCAATGAGCAGCTGTTTCTGAATTTGCTGCTGCTGCTGGATCAGGAGCAGCTCCTGCTGTAGCTGCTTCTCGCGCATAATCGGGTCCACCATGGGAACCATCATCCTGAGATCGGTTCGCAAGTCCAGCGGTGAGATCGGCTCCAGTCCCACGGGAACCTCTGACTTCACATCCACTGTGGGAACAAAGCAACAAAACCTATGCACATTAAGTATAACAGGAGAAGGAGAATAGAGAGCATTCCTACCAGGAAAAAGACCCATTTCACTCAAAGACTATTTCAATGTACAGACCTTCCAAAACGTTTAATGCAATCTATGCTATATGCAAACTTCAGCACTTCCTTTCCATTCTCTGCAAAAATACTCCCAGATTAATATTCTGCTAAACAGGTTAACACACAACCCTGTTCTAAAACCATAGCCCAATGGAGCAATATTTAGTGAAAATCTCCTAGGCGCTATTGATGCTGCACAATAAACACTCAGGGCACTTCCTCAGCATAAGATGAAGGCATTGCAGTTCCCACTGCACTGCTAGAGATTTTTTTAAAGCTAATGCGTAAATTTTCTGAGGATAGTGTTACACATGAAAAACTATTCAGTGCTACATGGCTACTGCATATATATATATATACCTGGCAAACACAGAGGAGTAACATATAACATGGGGAAATAATGTGACACACGAAATGAGAAGTTTTAATACAGCTTTTGGAAAAGTGATGCACCATGCATAGAACAATATATATGGTCTGTAAGAAAATTAATTATTTCAATTTGTTGTAGCAATGTTATAAATTCTTAATCCAGCATTAAAGTACTTAATGGAGGATCCTGTATTTTCTACCTCCTATTTTAAATCAAAGGGATTAAAAAGCAGCAGAACAGAGCGATTTGATCACTTTCACTACTTGTAAAGCTCTGGTTTGCACATCAAATGAAAAGAGTGAGTGTAACCTTATCTGTTTCAAAAGAACAAAAGACTAACAAGCAGCATATCTACAAGAGGAAAAATAATAGCAACAGAAGTTCTCTGCTAAAGACCAGCAGTTCTGATTCCATCCACAAGAGGACAGTGAAACACAAACACATCCATTCCAGTTCCTATTCCTCCACTATCTTCCCTGGAAAATAAGATTACTAATTGAAAACAAACATGCTGTCGGAAATTACTCAGAAACAAGATTTTAAGCATATTTTCTCCTTTTTCTCTGCTGCAGCTGTATTTATTTCTAAGTAGAAAACCAAAACGAAACAGATATATTCTAGAAAGCAGAAGCACCAAAAGTTGAAACTGCAGCAAATGGAGAGGACTGAATTCTAAATCTATAAGATTTTATAAAAATAAGAGAAAAGGCAAAAAATCTTTTCTACTGATCACACTTTTTTGTTCTAAAAATTCTGAAAACATACACTGTTCTGGGCCCTTTTTTAAAATACTAATAACTGTGATTGTAAACCTCAGAGCATAATTTGGCTTCTTAACCTGCTATCTCAACAGAATGATTGAGTCTAAGTGCTTACTTTTGTTCTGAGACTAATCACTAAATTATAAAAAATCACCTTTAACTTACAAAAACTACTCTTGATTATAAATAATTGCCACCGACCAAGAGAAATGGACAGGCAAACCCCCAGCCTTTCATCCCATTTATTCAGCAGCAATCCACATTCCATTTGTCTAGACTAAATATAGCCACGTTTATACAAGAAATCAATAGTGCTTGCAGAGAGCAGAGCAAAGGCATGAATATTTCATCAAACCCAGAGAGAAATGGCAATCAGCAAACTGACAGCAAATCGTGTAGGCTGACTGGCCCGCCAGATAAGTCTCCTGTACTTGGACAATGGCTCATTGCCTGCAAGTCACAATCTTATCATCAGCACTCTTCTATTTTTAACATTAATTGCATTGTAGGTGACAAAGGTTTATCATGTTTAAAGGGGAGAGATGGATTTTCTTACATCTCCTGTGACAGGATAATAAGCCTTACTAGGAGCAGTAACTGGAGCTCAGCAAACCCTGCAGGGTCTGGTTCACAATAGTGTTTGCAAACTGAATCCCACAGGGTCTGGTTCACAATGGTGTTTGCAAACTGAACCCTGCAGCTTATTTTGCAGATACTGGCTGAAAATAAACCTCCACAGGTTTGCACGGTGATTCAGGCTGATGATACTTCCCATCATGGACCAGCATCCCATTTCTTCATTTTCAGAAAACATAGCATGAGGCGAAGGCTTCATATTTTTTTAACAATGGAAATTTCCTTTCACTATTAGTAAAATCTGCAATTGAAACTAGACTCAGTTTGGTAAGCTACATATTTTCTAGAATTTTCACACACTCAGTAGCACTGGAATATCTACTTCATCAAGTTAACCTAAACCTCATTCCTTAATATGGGGGAAAAAAATATTAGGGTAGCTCTATACTTGAATCCATGGAAATCAATACATAATATTTAATGTAATTTCAGTGTCAATATTTACCAACAAATAAAGACACGCATTTATTTCCTGGCTTAAATATTGCTAACAGTAAGGTTACCGCCAATATTTCTACTAACTGCTGACATAGCAAATCTTAAATTTTAAGGGTAATTACTGTCTTAAAAGTGAACTAAGTAACAGTTAGCTGGATAATATTCAACCTCATAAATGAAATTATTCTAAACAAGTAACTATAAGATCACAAACCAGACTGAATGGTTTGCTACTATCTGTTTCACAGTCCTAATACCACAGGCCATTTACATTCTTACTTGCTACTAGCTGACAAGAAAGAGACAAAGCAGCTCTGTGGAGCTATATCAGTGTGAAAAATGTGTAATGGAGCCGAGAATCAGAATCAGTGTCTTTAAAAGCTTTGACTTCTAGCTGAAGCATCTTCCTACCACCAGCATGCCATTGCAATTTTAAGGCTCTGGAGAGCAAAGGTGATGCAGAGTGTTTACTCTCATTGGGGCTCTTTATGTTTTTTAACCCCCTCTACACGGATATATATATATTCTACAGGTAAAAAGTTAATGTCCTAATCAGTGCCCTCAACTTCAAACATCACAAGGAGCAGAGGGATGCAGGATCTAAGCAACAGGATTCATAAAAATATTAGGCAAAGAAGGAAAGGGATGGATAATGAAAGAAAATATTAATCAGAGTTTGATAAAGGCTAACTTCACTTATTCTTCAGGATTTTCATACCACCAATGGAGTAAATCTGTAGCAGGCACGGTTCAGACCCTGTCCTCACTCTCTCCCCTGCAGTTCACAGCAGATCCTTCCCAACTGCTCTGCCAACTACAGAGCAAGCCTGGGATTCCTCTCTAAGGTTAAATAAAGACAAACTCTCTGAGCTCATGTCAGCTGCAGCAAATACAACAGTAGGCTTCAGAATATTAACTAAAAACGTTACTGAAAGCTCAGTTATTCCAGGAAATATGCCAAAATTTGAGTAGAAAAATATTTAATTTTCAGTTACAACACATTGCAAAAGGCATATGTATTTATTTCTCCTGTAAGTATTCAACTGCCTTTATCTTGAAGCATAACAACAAAAATAGTCTCAGAAGAGCATCCATATCAATTATACTCCATAGATGGCACTTCCCACAGGGGTTTTGAAATTCTGTGGAAAGAAAATAAGACACTTGAGAAACGGCATTCTTGTTGAGTGATTTAGATGCTTGGAGCATGTGTAAAAAGAGGTAAAGGAGCTTGGTTTAACTCTCAGGCTTTGCATTTTGAAACTATTCCTTACAATGGGAACACTGACCAACTGTTAAGTCTTCCACTAAGAGATGGTATTTCAATCTCTGTTTCTGGTGACTGGTTTCAATTCCTGGTGTATTAGAAACACTAATCTTCCAAATCACAAATGCTAAAGGAAAACATCAGAAAATAAAGCAGCCCAGGTTTTTATCACCATCTCCCAAGAGAGGCAATCTTTTTTTTTTTTTTTTTTTTTTTTTTTTTTTTTTTTGGCAGCTACCTTTCTTGGCAGACAATTCTGCCACCTTTAAATCCAGGAACTTTAACAAGGAATGCTGTCCTCAGCTGAACATTTGCCATTCCTGATTTGAGATGCAATCAAGAAGAATTCCAGTACACTTGCTTATAGACATCTTGTCTAGTACATTTATGATTCTTACATAAGAGGAACTGTATGGACTGCTGGGACTTCAGGGATCCAAGCTAACCTTTCCTCAAAGCAATGTCTCAGTTACACTCTTGGGCTGGGACAATAAAAAAGGCTGGAGATAGGAACAGGGCATGAAGCTGGTGAGCCTCCTTCTCCTGCCTTGGTTGTTCAAGGCAGACTTACACAGCAGAAGCAGTTAAGGTTTATAAAGTGAACAAGGAGGACTACAGAAGCTGGAACACTAAATGAAAACTACATCTCACAAAAGACAGATGACAAGTTTCTCCAACCAGCAGTATTAGGTAATAAAAACATATTCCTAAAAACACACAATACCCAAGTAAAATCTAGAAGAACCAGTGTGCAAGGAAATGGCCACACCTTACTCTAGAAAGCATCTTGGTGAAGTATTTCAAAGAAAAGAGAATGAGAGTTTAAACCAGCGCTACTCTTTTGAACTCTGCTCTACAAAAAAGAGCCCAAACATATTATCAACTTTTACAGCATTTTTCATAGTTTTCATATGCTTTTCATAAAATGAAAACAAACCAGAACAATTTTGCACATTTTAATGTAAAGGAAACTGGCTCCATTTGGCCTTTTCATACAAAGAAAGTAAAACCCCTCCCTTTTTGAAGAATTAACCATCAGTCAGTCATGACATAATCAGAGCACTAAGAAATTTATAGAAAAGAGCCCTAAATGCTGAGAAGAGTGGAAGATTCACCTTCTCACCAATAAAGATAATACCTCAAATTTACTCTACAATTTAAACCTAGATTTTTTCTTTTACCCAGATTTATGTGCCAACTCATTCAGGACTTGAAAAGCACAGATACCTGAAAAGCTCTAACAGTGTCCTTGAAACATTTAAAAAAATCTTTGAAAAGACTGAAAAGATTAAATACTGTAGAAGGCTGAAAGCTTCAAGAAAAATGGAACAGAGGGTAAGAGGGAAATTTTGGCAGCCATGTGAACTGCAAAGTAACTGGCAGGAGATGGGACAGAGAAGAATTGGCCAGGCAATAAGACATGAGCAGAGGATGAAACACAGGAAAAGGAGTTAAATTTCTGCTCTGAGAAGCTGCATTAGAGGGAACTGCTCACTCTGTAATCTAAGAGCAGCCCTGGCACAGTGATAAGGTGGCAGTGAAGGCCACAGTGTAAACACAGGAGCGATGTGTTCATGGTGAGGATGCTGGGAAATTAGGCAACCAAACTGGTTTTGAATAGCCATGACTAAAGAGGACTGAGACTTGCATGCAAACTGCCACAGCAATTGTTCAGTGTTCAAGAGTGCAGAAAATGTCCTAATCTGGAGCCTGTTCCCTGGAGGAGAGGCGGTGCCACAGCAAGACCTGTGCGGCAGACGGCAGGAGCGAGAAGCTGAAAGGTTAAGAATAACTAGTGACATCAGAAGTACAAGTCAGATGATCAATAAACTGTGAAAGGTTAGGTTACCTCCCATGGGAGGCTTTTATCATTTCAGCTCTGGTAGCTCAAGTCTTGCACCTCAATTCTCAGCTGGCAAAATCTTTCATTCCTCTGTTAACTTCAGTATAGGCAAAGATTCTTTATGCCACCTGAGAAGCTAGATGCAGAGCCTCTCTCAAGAGAACAGGGATGAAAGAAGACAGCCTTCAGAGCATCTCATTTCAGCATGGGGACAAAAGCATCCAAATTTAGGATGATACTTATAAAACTTTTTTGCAATATATAAAATCAGCAGTTTCTTTCTCCACTCTCTCAATTACGCTAGAGAGTGCCTCAAACTGAAAAAAGTGTCACCTAGATTTCAATGAATGTTATTAAATATTTTTGATTCATGATATATCCTCAATCTTACACTGGATTTTGGTTGTCACATGCAAGGAAAGCAGAAAAACTGCAAATTAAATGGAAAATTTCTTTCAAAGGTAGCACAATGACTTTTTGGGCAGTTAAGTACTCAGCTGCACTTCGCAGTTTCAAAACTTCCTCACTTAGAAAAGAAAAAACACAAGAAATTAGGACACATTTCAGAAGAGAAAAAGTATTTTCCAGTTATTTTCTTGGATTATCTCTCAGGAGTCAGTAATTATTTTAAAAAGTACTATTGCTGAATTAGAAGTATAAGTGAACTGTCAAACTTGATGGGGCACTCAATTCAGTTTATAGTATTAAGGAGAAGTGTAATAAATTAAACTAGAAAAGTATTCCCCTTTGTTCTAAAAAAAGGGATCTTATCATGATTATACCTTTTTTCTATTTCTTTTAAGTGTTTGCATACATGTCATAATGAGAAGTAAAATAAATGCAAACAGCGATCTGGGCTTTGATTTACCATACTCTTATTTCCCCAGGGCCTGGAAAGGAAGCTCAAACAACCACAAACTTCTAAAATATCAGTGAGAGGCCTTGAAATACCAACACTGAAGTTACAGTTAGCTGGCTTTGGTAAAAAATCAAAGGCTTTATTATACTGATTTACTAAAATCAGATTCCTTCTCTCCAAATAGGCTTTTGAGTCAAACACTCATTACAAGCTCAAACATAAATGTCATCTAATTTGTTATCACCAGGAAGTTTTTAAATGTTATAGTGTTTGCTGTTTCTTCTACACTGAATGCATGAGCGAAAGTTCCACTTATGAGCCTGCCAGAGCTCATGCAAATATCAGGCCAACCACTTCTGTCACAGGAATAAAGGCAAATGTGCCCAGTAAATCACATCAGAACATGAAACACTTTTAAACTCAAACATGGGATGATCTGTTATCAAGAAATCGAAGCTGAGCTATATTTGGGTTCCTGAGTTACTTTATTTGTACTTCACCTAGGAGAACGCTTACATACATGTTTCTCTACACCTATCAGCACACAGGCATATCCTCACTTTCCAGAATAAGGCTTTTTGATATAAGGAATATTAATACCCTAAATTCTAGATACCACTGCTGCAGGAAAGATAAAAACAGGAGAATGATAAATACACATATAGTTAAAATGTAAAATTTCTATGTAACTTTATTCTCAGTTCCAAAATCTATGACACACTGATGATTCCAATAGATCAGTGTTAATTATGGCATCAGGTTAATCAATTAGACATTAATGTGCCCTCTGCATAGTATCCATGCACAAAAAAGTGTCAGGGAATATTGGTTTTCTTATCTTCTTTTCTTCTTTATGTCAGAGCTGGGATTAATACACAGGGGTTATGTTTTCATGTTCGGACTCGGTGTTTATTAGTTCTTATCTATATTACAGCCTCACAAGTTGTGAGCTCTAACTAGCAAGTCAGAAAATGGAGGTAAAATGGAGTTCTTCTCTACCTCCACAAGGTCTTTTCAAGGACAATCTGTCCAATTGTGAAATGCCACCTAAACTATTTTTTACTTTAAACCCAATAACTAATTACTTGAAGTCCACAATTAACCAGTTATAGAAAGCCACCCAAACCTATGAAGAAGAAGGAAGAAGGTGAAGAAGAAGGACTTAGACATTGCCCAAAGTAATCTATCTTGCTCCATATATTACTATATACTAAAATCTTAAATCTAAGTTTTTCACCCTGTGAGATCACACAATACTCTTCAAACTATAAGCGCATAACCCCAGTGCTATCACTCAACTTCAGAAGTCTGTTCCATGGCCCCAAGTCAAATGTGGCACTTGCTTGAGGGTCAGTACCTTTTAGAACAGAAGGCCTGAAATTTTCAGCCTCCAGAGTTCCAAGAAGGGAAGAATGCAATACAGCATTCTTTGGCTGTGGATCTTCTGTGCACAAATCAGTACCACCACCAGTGAGAACCCTGTGAAGGTCCCAACTCAGATTCAGTTTGGTGGCAGCACCACTTACTGGTTTAAGAACCATGTAGGTACAATGTCTCCAAGGCAGCAAGTACCAGCTTATCAGTATCTTCCAGTCACTTCAATAAAAACTTAAAATTAACTAATTAAATTGAAAGCACATGTGACATAATTGTGTCTGTATGCTTGCATACTTATATAATTCTTCCATCATATCCTGAAATGCTAAGAAAAATCAAAGAGAAGACATGATACGAAAGGTTCCTCTTACCTCCCTTTTGAAAATAGCTATAATGATTGATGCCACGGACAGGCAACATGTTTTCAATTGTATCCCTATCATTCCACATAAAAACACTGTACCAAGTCCCCTGGATTGCTAAGGATGACTGAAAGGGCACCATGGAGGGTTCTAGAGACCTGCAGTCTTCGCCTCATGGCTGACCCAGAGACAATATGAGGCTGCTACAAAGGGTACCAAACACATCCAGAGCTTAGGATTTTCACTTACTTTTCTTTCATCTCTTCTCCACCCCTGAATACTGCAGGCACATTTGTGACTTTTTTGTGTTTACACCTGCTGAATAATTCATAGCAGTGAGGCTACCACTATTCTAATCTCAAGGTGATGACAGAGGGAGAGGAGGGGGAAAAAAGCCCCTCCTTGAAGTGAGGATATCAAAACAGCTACCATTTGGGCATGCCAGCAGGTATGTCCTGAAGTATCATAGGGCAGCATGCTCCAGGCAAATAAGACAGCCTGTGGAGGTTTGCTGAACAAGTATCCCCAAATAGCATTGCTATTTCAGGGGTGTGACAGCCAGTGCTCCAAACAAAACCCTTGGAAGGCAAGATGTAGGACAAATCTTTCAAGGAACTGTTGGCAATTTTGTTTTTTAGAAAAAAAAAAAAGGTGTCTGACCCCAAAAATGCATTGAAAACAGTATCTTCCAGTTCCTTTTGTTGCTGTTGTTGTTGTTGTTGCTGTTGTTGTAGAAGTACGTGCTCCCCAAAACACTACAATAATTAGGGGTTTGTTTTTTTCTCCTTTTTACTGCATAGCAAAATCTAGCATTTACACGTAACTTCTTAGGCTTACAACTTGTCTATTATACCCAAGGAATCAAGAAAGACCTTCTATTATTCCAATGTTTCTGATAAATATTTATGGAACATCCTGATCTTGGACAAGCATTGGGCTAAAAATGGTGTTGATCATAAGCACAGAAACAGGGAGGACTGAACAGAAACCTCCCCCAAGAGGAGGGGAAAAAGAATCTTTCTAATGAGAAGGTAAATGTCATGCCAGTTGGAAAGTGGCAGCACAATATTACTTACTGTGCTAGCTCAGAAATAAAGCTCCTATGTATTCCATGCAGAATTAACAGTTGCAGATGTTTATTAGCATAGATGCATCTGTTTGTATTATACAGTTTTTTCCTATTCTGGTCCCCTTTGTACCACATTGTCTTGAACTGCAGCACACTCAGGGGACTCTCTCTCCCTCTGCTCACATAAAACACTGAGCATATTTGCACAGGGATTGAAATAAAATGAATATGTAACAATAAACTGCTGGCTTGCTGTGTTTCAGAGGTCTGCCTGCTGGATTGCTGATACCTAGCAGCAGAAGAGTTGACAACAAGCATGGAGAAAACACTGTGGGTAAGCCAGGGAAAATGAACAGATAAGATACTTTTCCAGAGATGATGCAAAGCAAAGGAAAGGTTTACTAGACGGGGGCATTCAATCAGGAGTGGCAAAATATGAAAAGCAGAAACAATGCTAATACAGCTGATGGGAATAATAAGCACTATAGGCAAGCCCCAAAGTTGGATGGATAATGACATCAGTAGGCAGAGAAGACAGGCTGCTCTACAGAAAGTTAAGGAGGAGTTACTGAGGAAGGTCCCTCTCAGCTTGATGAAAGGGCTGTGAAGGCTTTAAAGGTCTTCATCCAACTTATTTTCTGCTACAGACGGAGTATGTCTTTCAGGAAACAACCTTGAGTACCATGCAGATGGCCTCATTTCCATTACAGAGACCTTACATAAGGCAGGCACTCCAGTAAGAGATTATATAAAATATACGAAAATCATTATGATCTCACAAGCAAGGAAATGCCAATCTTCTAGGATGCTTTCTTATATTTTTGTCTCATTAATGTGAAGACAGTTGTGGTTTTGTAGAGTATAGATCCAAATCATAATCATTTGCAGTAAGTAATCATAAAAAGTCTCTCTCATATTTTGCCAGTTGGGATTTGGGGGAATTACTTGAAAAATGGAGATAGACATCTCAGGTTCAGAGCTGCAACCCAAATATTGAAGAATTATTCCTTTTATACTAAAAGGGTGTCTTGATAAAGATAAACTCTAAGATGTTTACTTTAAAAATCAAATCATGTTCTCAAGTTGAAAAAAAAAATCCCAAGCTACATATAAAAGACCTTGTTCATGTAATCCTGTGACTCACTTAGCATCATTATTATTACACTACCTATTTAAATGACACCTTCCCATTTTTTTCACTTTTCACCACAGTAAATGATTTCAAGCCTACTTTGTCCATATCTGTGTTTACTTTGACAATCTACTTTGATTTCTTGAAAAAGGACTGTAAGTCTCTGCTTGAGATTCAAAACATAGCAATACCAACCTACAAATAATGCTACACTGTATGAGAGCAAGAAAAACTATTTCTATGGTTTTTCATAATGATGTAACACTAAACTTAGAAAATATTATTCATGATTAGTGCCCTCCAGAATGGAGGGATCTCTGCTTGGAATGCAGAGACTTGGTTTCAACCACCAGAGGGAGTCAATTTGATGTTTCAGGACATCTACAAAATCAGAATGAACAGAAAAAGCACTGAAAAGAGAAGAACTAACAAATATCGCTATTAAATCCAGATTTATGTGGATACCAAACATAATGAAAATAAAGTTTAGTTGGGGCTCATTTCTCTGAGATAAGAAAATCATCTTTTTTCACTTCAAGTGCTCATTAACAAAATTCCTACTTGTATACTTTTCTTATAATAGTTCAGATAAACAAAATTTAAAAGAATAAAAATATAATATTTTACATAAAAAAAAACACCTTGTATTTCTTTGCAATCTATTACTCTTTCTAAACTTCAAGACACTGCTGTACACAGAAGTCTTTTTACCAGCTGTAAATACAGCAGGTTTTCTTCAGTTTATTTATGGTTCACTCAACTCAATCAGTAACTAGAGTTATGGATTTACTATGGTGAGTACAGGAAACAAACAGACATGTCTCCTGACTGACATATATTTGCCTTTGTATTTTTTAAGAACTGGAAAAGCAAACTAGAGAAATTATTATGGAGAAATTATTAAGATGACAGCAACTTTCTCAGTACATTAGCTGCATTATTATTATAAATAAACACTGAAAAAATGGTTCTGCATTCTATAATATTCCAGACACTAACATAACACTTCTAAAAATTCATCTGTGATGTCAAAGAAATGACATAGAAAATTTCAATGCAATTTGGATGCCACTTAGCAAGTGCAGTTCAGAAAACTGAAAAAGCCAAAAGTTGTTACCCATTTTTTGTTTTCCACATTTCAGCAGGTCCATTTTTCTTACTAGTGGGTCGGTTTTTTCTCTCTTCATCTCATCTGATATGCAGAAAGTCAGTGGGCATTTCTTCAGTTTCAAATGAGAGCGTCTTTCTCAAGTAAGCTTTGCCAGAAATTAAATTTCCTACTAAGAAGTCTACAAAAAATCAGCGGGAACTCTTCTCAAATTTCAAGCTCAAGTTTTAGAAACCCAGAGATCAGGCCTGGAACAGGCTCACTAGACTAATGGAGTCAAGCACTAGAAATTACTCTTCAAGAAACTCTCTGGGTCCTTTGAGAACATCAGCCTAATCATTTAAATAAATCCTAGTCATATGGAAACTCCCACCCCCCCACTTAGCACATTAATCACTCAGAGCAGAAGTTCCCTCTCACCAGACCTAAGGTGAACAACTCTCAGCACATTTAGTCCTGTTGTCTGAGCTTTTGAACCTGGCTGGAAACATCATTACAACAAGCTTAAAATTCTGCAATACATGAGGCAACTTGCAAGTAAGTGTTTAAGTTCTGCAGTCTAAGCAGAACTTTTTGTGATCAATGAGATGGCATCCATGTTATAGAATTATTGCATCAGGCATAGCATATTAAGGACTGGGAGAAGAAAAAGGCAGCGCAACTAGTTGAAGGCTAGCCATGGAAAAGCTCTGGTACTAATTTTAAGGTGAAGCACTGAGAGTAGGCTTGCTACCATAAAGAATTTATTAATATGTTTGCTTTGACATGAAGCAAACTGGAATCTAGCCTGAATCATCCTCATCAACGTTCTACCCTCATCGAGGTACTGCAGAAGGCTGCACTAGCAGCAGCATACCTTAGTAAGTCCTTTTATTCAGAAAATTTTCCTTTTTCTTTTTTCTCAGAAAGTGAAAATTCTTCCTGACTGTTTCCCTTCTTACCGTTTTTTAAATTTGCGCTTACATCTTAGGGCTATGATGATAAGAAACAGGAGTTTGTTTTGGCAAATGAGGTTATTTCCACTAATGTTTAGGTGTGCTTGTGTTTGGGTTTTTTCCCCTTAATTAGGATCTGATAGTTCATACCTGAATTGAAATTTCTATATTGTTATGGATTTCCCAATAGCCAGTCTTGGCCAAGCACTCTCTCTGCTGACTGTAAAGTTCAAGTAATTAAAAGAATGCTGAGACCATGGCAGACTCCATAAAGCATGTTTCACACCATGTCCTAGGAACTGAAGGTGATGAATACACCCCATGAAGCTGACTTCCCCCTGCTCAGCAGCACAAACCACCACATCCCAGAACTAACACAAAATCTACGCAACCACTTGCTACTCATCACTGTGGACAGAAGCACTTTGCAGAAACAACAGGAATAGTAGGGTCTGGACATAGCATACACAAGGAGAGAATGACCAAGTGTCAGCCCACCTGCAGGAAAGGATATCTGGAAATGCAGCCGATGGAGATGACACTGATTTCACTCATTCCAAGTACATGAGTACTGTTCTGCCAATTGAGAGCTATGCACCTGATGAAAAACCCAATGCCATTATCTTTCACTTTCTCCACAAATCAGAGTTCCAAAGGGACCAACGGATGCTTATGGTTTAGAAAAAGCTATCTTATGCATCCATAAAATTCCATTTCATTTCCAATCACATCTGCATCTGCCAGACAAAAAAACAAAACTGAAGTTGCTAGTCAACACACATGTAAAACAGCTTCTGACCTTCAATTACTTTTGAATACAGTTAAAAAGAATGGCTCAACTTCCACACCAGAGATGATGAAAAAAATAGCACGTGACCTTTCTCTAAAAAATGTGACAACAGCAAAATGACATGGTCCATTATCATCTTTATTCATCCATTTCCAGAATTCGTACCACCTTTTACAGAATTTTCTCCACCTCATCTTAAAGGACATTCTGATAAATTAGAGAGCTGGGAAGTATGTCTTTTTCTGAAATAAACGTTACTCGGTTCTAAGAATTTGCACAATTCACTTCCTTATCTCTTCCTTGACAATGTCTATTTAGAAGAGATCTATTTATTCCTCACCACATTTCACAGTTCCTGTTTCTAAATGAGAATCATATTAACAAAGGCTAGAAAGGCACAAACATGACTAAAGAAACCAAGGCTGTTTTTTCTAATGTAGGTGCAGTGGTGTTTCCAGGGGGAAAAAAATTCAAAAACCTTCAAAAATGGGCCTCAATGCAATTTACCTTTCAAGATTTTCTGATCTTGCTGAAAAAGAGTGAAATATAAAGGTGTTTAAGACAAAATGAGTAATTGTAGATAATTGCATTACACTGTAAACGGTTTCCAATTTACAGTTCATAAAGTTCAAAACTGACCTTCTTCAAGAAATAGATCTGTAACTATTTCATGATAAATGATTGTCTGTTCACCATTATTGTCACGTTTGATTACAAGCACTTTTTCCTTTCTGTAATACAGTGGACATCATGTTAAAGTAATTTCAAGATGATATATGGTATTTTCAATAAAAAACCCAGTGGAGTGAAAGGAATCCACTTCCCACAAATTCACCCTGTGCATAGTTGTAACTCTTGTCTCATTATTTTCTGCTTAAACTAAATTACCTATGTCCTTTTCGTACTGCGAGGTTTTCAGGGGGAAAAACCCTCAAATACATAGAAACGTGCTGGAAGAATATGAAGATCACAGCACAGACAGTAAAAAGAGCAATGGAACTGTGGAAAAAAACTCCAGCCAAACAAAACCATATTTAAGGAGATCATGTAGCAAAATCCAGATTTTTTTGTGTGTGCTTTGAACAGATGGTATGTATTTCCTCCTTCCCATGCACTTTATAAGCTCTTCACCATCCTCTCCAGGTACCACTTTTGACTATGGAACATTTGCTAGTACCTCCTCCTGCTGTGAAACTTCACTGGTAGGGTCATTGAAACAGGGCTATATGTTGGCATGGGCATGTAGCGCTATTCTGATCCCTTCCCTGTGGTTTCCTTTCCCACAGTAGCTATCCAATATTCCAAGGCACAGCCTGAACCAGTACAAACTTCCTGCAAAATGACTGTGGTTCCATTCCTCACCCCAACCTAGGGCACCAGGAACTGACCACAGTCTCTTGAGTACAGATATATCTACATGCTACTGGAGTTGCTGAGTAAAATGATTAATGTATTGAAATACCTGTATTTGCTAGCACAGTATGTTCTTAACCATTTTCTGGACTTTTTGGAATCTGTAGCTTGCAATACCATAAAAGATTAGAATAAAACACAACCCACAAAGGTTTCTTCTCAAAACACTTTTTGGGCCACAACACTATCTCCACTGCATCCCTGTGTGCCATTAAAGTGAGTAATCTACTTGAAAGCAATATTAATTGAAAAATATCTTGAAAAAGGGAAATCCTTATAATTTTGTTCCACTTAGATTTTTTTTTGTGAAACTACATATAATTTTATGTTCATCTTAATTTTAATTTATTTTACTACTAAAACATGCTTCAAACAGTTTATTCAAAAACTACAGAAGCATTGGGGTCTGCTATCATAAATCAATCAAGGTGAAAAAGAGCAACTAAGAAAAAATTAAGATTGACTTAATTTAAAGTTTACATTTTCATTTTATATATAAATATCTATATAAAGATCTATACATACAAAGAGAGCTAGACCAAGAAACAGACAGTCTAAGGCCCTGCCAAGAGCTGCAAAATAAAGAACCATTTGGATCATACTAGAAAAGAGCATTTCTTCTTACATAATGTTCCAGCTAAAGGTTAGTATAGAAAGCAAGAAAAAAATGGTTCAAGTATAACCATTATTAAATCCAAGAAGAGCTTAAAATTACACCTCAGGGAGCTAAGCTGCTTCACGCTGTGCATAAGCTGCACATCTCCTCTCCCAGCAGCTCTCGGCAGCCCTCCCAAGCAGGGTGCAGACTGTAACAGATCTGCTGCCATAATGCTCTCCCCGGAGGAAAGGAGGAGCAGGAGCTCCCTCGTCTTGCTTTAGGAAAGGAGATGAGACACAGGCTGAAGCCAGTATGAGTATGTGCTGTTGGAGCCTTAAAGTGACAGTTGCATGAGATACAGCCAGTGATAGGCCTGATTGCCTTAATAAACCAATATTTATAATCAGTCCATGAGAAGCAAGTGCAAGAGCTGTGAAACCAGCAGGAGCTGAGCAAGCAGGGACTGCAAAGAATTATTTCTTAATGGATGAATATGAATCCTACACCCCACACTAAGCTAGTAAAATATAATCCTGCATTTAATACAATTAAGCCAATTAACACCATATGAGCACTACTTAAAAACTTGTCAGGTTGGACAACCCAGCGCCTTGGGAACAGCCCTCATTCAGCAACGATAAAACCACTTTTACGTTAAGCAGAACTTTTGCAGCATTGGAGGACCACTTCAGAGCAAACACTAGCCCATGATAACTGATATTGACAACTATCAGTAGCAACCTCCCAGTCATCTCAGCGACCTCTCAAAGACAGAGCCACCAACATAAAGCCAATAGTCTTTAGCTAGTTTTAAACCAAGTAAAAAAACAAATGTCAGAAAAACTCAGCCAGACAGCCACAGGGCAGTTAAACTGCTTTCTTGAGGCTGTCACTGGGGTTGTGTACTAGAGGCAGTGGGATGAGAAGGGGGTCTGCACTGCTAGACAAACCTCTGCTCCCTCCAGCGAAATATCAATTTTCCTGCTGAACCCTCTTTTCTGCCATTCCATGCTGGATGAGTCTGTGCAATATGGAGCAGGAACAGTCAGGTAAGGACAGAGCAGTGGAAATCAGCCTCTTGATCTTTCTAAGACTGCTTGTGGTCCTCTCCCTGTGCTTTCCTGCTCACAGCTGGCTTTGTAGCACCCAGCACACGTAGTAAGACAGAGGTATTATCAAAATAATTTCTTAATTTCCTTCATTATTCATATTGGCATACAGTAAAAACAGCTCCCTCAAGTGAGGTAGTGAAGGGAGCATGATAACATTATAGAGTTCAATCAGAATAATTGAAAGGGACTGCCAACTCCAGGTCTAAGGCTGATAGCTCTAATGAACCTCTGCCCTATGGTAGACCTTGAAGTCTGGGTCTGGACTGAAATAATCCATGTTTGCCAGTTGTTTACCAATATCCATGCGCTTGTTGCCACTATCCTTCTATTGTGACTTCTACACATCTTAAAGGACAAGGAGTTTTAAGTCTCTCTTCAGTCTAAATATGTAACTAAGGGTCACAAGTAAATACCTGTTGCTTTCATTCTTACGGATTTTGCTCGCAGGTTTTGGTCAACTTCTTCTGGCTTCTAAAGAGCCTTACCAGAGTACTCACCTATACAACAGTTCTCTAAGCCCAACAGGTATTTCACATTATTTTGCTGATCTATGGTAAAGCAGGTAAATTCAGAGAGAAAAACTTAAATGGGTGAAAAGGCACTAAGGGAAGTCATGCATTTAACCACACCACATTAAAAAACCAGATGTGCAGAGATCTGTAAGTTTTTAGAGTTTTACAGAGCAGAAAAGCATTCAAAAGAAAATCTGTGCCTTTCATGTTAATTACAAACCTTTCTTCTGCCTCCTTTGACCCATGCTCTCAGCAGAGTCCTGCTTAGAGTCAGTCTGCCATTACTTTCCAGGTCGTGGCAGTCCCCTAAAAGTAATGCTACTCAGCATGTTCAGAAAATGGGGACTGTCATGTTCCACATGGCCAAGCTGGAGCGTCTTTTCTGCTCCCCACACTCTTCAGGGACAGAGCAGAGAAAGACAGTGACAAATCTATGGGCAGAAGCCATTAGTTATTCACACTGCGAGCATACTCTCCCTCTCTCCCTCATATGGACATTTTGCAATCTCTCTTATCTGGGCATGTATATTTGAGCACATACTTAATAAAACCTGACTGATTACACTGGAAATTTCCCTGCTACTACATCTTAGTATTTAGATTAATAAGCAAGAATTTGCCACCTCTTGAAATTATCTTCTGAAATATTTTGCTGGACTTTAAACTGCACCTTTCAATTACCAGTTTAATCTATTAATGTGCTAATGCTGCAGTTTTTGTGAGTATTGTGTAATCCTTTAGTCAGAAATGCTACAATGTGGTGTTATTTATATGACAGTTCTCGCTAATGCCAGTTTCCCTTCTGAAAACCACCCTAAAATTTGCTTTTCAGATCATATTAATTAATCCATCATTGGATTAAACTGCTATCATTTTTTATCTGTTACACTGTTAGCAAACTGCTGGGTCTGACTAACTTCCATGTAGTTTGCGTACAATTTAATAACATCTCCATTACAAAATGCTTTCAAAGCTTAAAAAATGGTCTTTAATCTGAAAGTCCTGTTGCATGACATGTTTAATTTATAAGCACTTTCATCTGTAGTCAGTATTTTCCTGCCGCATTTTTGTTTGCAATTTTGATGGCAAACTACAGATAACAGAGCAGTCAGCTCTACATGAAAGTAAAGACACAGAACTGATATCTTCTGCTTAGACAAGTATACTGTAAGCAGCAGTTATGTACAATTCAGAGCACAACAGCTCTTTGTGGATAAACGATGAAAGATATGATTTCTTCCAGTGAGTGGTAAGTATGCATAACAAATAGCTGTACCACTGTTTGGTTTGTGGGTTTTTTTTAAGAATGTACCCCAAAAGTACATGGCTGGAATCTGCACTCTTTACTGACCATTTCAATAGTATTTCTATAAATATGGCACATGAGCAGTTGTAAAGAAGTAGATTTAAAAATAGGTCATAGGCATTAGGAGCAGATTATACTGTACAGGTGGGAAACAATGATTTCTGGCACAAATACAGATTATGTCTGCATTCAACATGTAGGAAGTCTCCATCAATACAAATCAGCTGCCACCAGTGCTGAATGAGCTCATGTCATTGCAGAGCACAGCATAAATTTTTGACACAGCTCTATTACCTTCCTTGAGATATTTCTATCTCAAGGGAGTAAAAAGTCAGAAAACAGAAACATTTTTAATGTGGGTTGTGTGAATACCTGTGATATGTGCCTATAATAAAATAAGATTGCACATTGCTGATAACTACCACTACTGGATAAAAAACTACAGAGAAATACACAGAAAAGAGAAACTTGCTATTCTTAGAAAAAAGTCATAGTTAGGGAAATTCAGGTATACAATAAGGGAAATTTTCCAAGGGGAATCTTGTTTATCAGTGCGAAAGAACACAGTGTGGTTGGATACTCTTGAGAATCCTAATTGCACAGCTCTTCTTCGCCTAGCTGGAGTGGGATGGGCACCAGATATGTTATGACCACTACTATCCACCAAAGATTGCTAACTACTTCACTAAAAGGGATAACAGAAGAACCATCCCGGCTGTCTGTGTCTTCCTGAGATTCACCTTTTGGACACAGCATTCTTCTGTCCTTGTCTTGTCAGTTCTCTTTAAAGGAAACACTAAGATAGGAGAGTATGGCACCAAACCAACCGCAGGAAAGCAGTCACATACTCGCCATGCTTCTTACAGATGACAGTGTCTTTAATATTTTAAATTTTTTACCATCCTATAAAGTTCAATATCTTGATAATCATGGAAAATATGACATATATCAAACCCTTGCTTCTCTCAGTCACAGAGTTTCAAAATAGCAGATTTTCCTTTGCAGTTAGTAAGTCAATCCTCATTGTTCTGCTTTTGCTTTCTGTAAGGCAGAAAGAAAGGGTGCAAAACCTGTACAAACAGTACTTTCCACCATTGAAATGTCCAATGTAGCTTACATAGACAGACTTCCAGAGGAGAAACTGAAGCTTAGATTTGGACTCAGACTATAATATAACTTTATTCTCCTTTGGCTTGTTTTTGTTTTGCTTTGCTTTGTCAGGAAGAAAATAGGGAGAGAATATGCAGAATATCAAGAAATCAGTGTTTTCCAGAAAATTAAATCTCAACAGATGTCTAATTTACACCTAAAATTCCTAACAATCAGTTGAAATCAGTTCTAGATTGACTGCTATCACAGATTCATATGAATTCACAAAACAGGCCTCATTAGGCACATCTCTTGAAAGAGTAAAAAGATTCCCTGCATGGGTTTCAGTCACTGGCCAAAATGCCACAGCCACAATCCTCAGCAGAAAACCATGCAGGGGAGCAAAGTAACAATAAATATTGCCAGAAATCAATTGCCAGTTGAAAACTCATGGAGAGACAATCTTTTCCTTTAAAAATATACCTTAATTCATATGGAATCCAACTGATGTGCTCTAAAAGGCTCTTCAACAGAATTCTTTGACATCTGTAATAATTCCATTTAATGCAATATATTGGCTTTTTTGGTTATTGCTACTAACTATACATACTGCTAATCATCTTAACATTTTATTTCCTGAGAAGTGAACTTGTATAGAGAATGTAATAGAAAATGTTAATCAACTGCACAGATATATACTTAAATAGGATATGGTTATTAAATTAGATTTTAAGCTGGCACTAACTTCAAGTAGACACTCAAGAACAGGAAAAAGTAGTTTTATGGCTGTTAGTCTACATCAAACATTGAATCACAAGTGCTTGTTTTTTTCCAAAAGGCTTTTTTCTCTCATCTGCTCCCCAACTCTCTCCACATTCCCTGCACTCAGCTTCTAATTCTCAGTTCTTAGCCATCAATACAAGCTCAGTGTTCCAGTTTATCCTGTCAGATTTTTCCCTTTCCTACCAGGGAAAGCAAGAAGAGTAACTGAGCACAGGAATGACAGATGTCCTTTTGGTACTTGGATCCAGGTTCAGATTCAGCCTACAGCAGCCAAGAACCAAAACAGCTGAGCTCTGAAATGGAGCATATTCAAATGCAATGAGATGAAATCTTCAGGTTATTTCCACAGCTCTACAACTTATATCACATAGAAACTGCGGTTTTATCAAAATCTTTATATTGGCCAGATCTTTACAAAATAAGTAGATAAAATGCATTTTCTAGTGTGATAGTACTAGTATGTTCCTGCCACAACAAATTCCAAAACTTTTGCCCCTGAATCTGCGCAGTCCACATTCTCTTAAAGATCAGCAGAAATTTTAATGAGCACTGTATGTGAGCCATGGCAGCAAAGCAGGTAAGGTGACCCTTCACGGGTTTTTGTTCTTCCCCTGCCATTCTAACATCAACAGTCTCTAGTAGCTTATCATTATTTATTTAGCTCCATGCTCATCTGTGGCTTGTACTATTGCTGAATGTGGGTGTGAGCTACTGTAAATCAGTCTTCGACTAAACAGATGATCACAAATCAAGGAATAGGATACAAGGAAACAAGACTCAGAATAACTGACTGATGAATGTAATTCAGATGCCACTGAGATTTTGATTTGGCAAAAGTTACGCTCCATTGGATTCAGTGAAAGCCTTTCACTGGGGAAGATGAATTTTATACTAGATGAGAACACCAGAGAAATATATTTGCTTTTTTTACTCAAATTTTTAAATTTCTGTATGGAGGTAGATGTGCTTAATCTAGATGAAATCTGATTTGCATGATTGCTGAAATTCTCTTGCAATATATATTAATTTATTCTTGAGCAAATCCTTGTCATCGGTTAAAAAAAAAAAAAAAGTAAATTCCAAAGTGACACAGAGAAACAAAATGCTACATATTTAAAATCTTTATGTATATATCCCTTTATATTAATATTTATTTTGGATCTAATTTTGAATGTAATTAAATCCTTCAGAGATCCTCAACTAAAAAACTAAGGGTAATTTTTTTTTTCAAAAGCACACATGAACGGAAAAAAAAAATTGAGAGGAAACGGATTGCGTTGGTAAGGTGACAAAGCTGCTCTTAAGAAACATTTATCAGACCTGCCTGGATGCAACAGTTAATACATGATATCAAGTTACAAAATCTTGTAACTTGTTACAAGCAATCTTGTTTCTAAGAATGAAATGTGTGGCAATGTAGGATGCCAAAGTTCTCATTTTTTGTAGTAAGTATTTAGCTGGCATAAATCTTTGGAATTAGCCTGCATGAGATGAAACTTGAAAGTTCTCAGCATCAGTGCGCTTTCTCACAAGATGTTGACAGGAAGAGCTTGCATTTTCAGCAGATATGGGTAATCACTTCCTCCTCCTGTTCAAAGACAAAGCTCTGCACTTCTGAAAGACAGAGATCTAGTGAAAAATAATATTTTGGGAGAAGCCCTTTACTCTTCAAAGGAATAAAATCCACAGAATATTGTTTAAGTTGAAATCAGTAACTTTTATAGACAAAACTTATTTGAGGGAGTTTCCTGACTGTCCTAGGTTAAAATGTAAGATGTGCCCAAAGTATGTATTCTACCACCATCTTCATGAGCTGTTGAAACCAGGTGGGGCAGTGTTTCCCTTATCTTCTGCTAATGGCTCATCAATGCCTTGCCACATGACTCATAGATAACTCCCCCGGGAGCTGTCTCTGTTTAATGGGCCATCAAGGACCCATTACATGACTCATAGAATGATAACAG
>VZUI01082805.1:0-11922 GCA_013401135.1 Cettia cetti
TCCTTTTCCTTTTCCTTTTCCTTTTCCTTTTCCTTTTCCTTTTCCTTTTCCTTTTCCTTTTCCTTTTCCTTTTCTTTCCACCTTTGTGGTTCAGCCACGTGAACCACACATTGCATGAATCTTTATATGTGAGCTTTTCTACAGAAAGTAGATCAGGGAAGATTCACTAAAAATGTTCTTGCTGAACATAAGGTAAGAATCAAATTTTAAGCATCTGGTGATTGTGATCTTACTTTCTCCTTGCAGCATGGACACTGGGGAGCCAAAGCAGTGGTGGTGACCATGTAAAACCAGAAGTGAGCCTGGCATGTGCTGAAGACCCATGTGATGCATGGACTCCAAGCTCCCCAGCAATCAAGTAGATATCAATTACAAAGCTGAAATTTACCTTGTGTGTGAGTGCTGGTCCCTATCAGATGTGTTGTGGTCCCAGTGTGTGACACACATGCCGATATGGCACTCTACTCTGTGGTATCTTTTTTTTCCTGCTGCAATATTGTTCCTACATAAAAAGTCATTTGCTGTCTTGTACCTCAAAGCCCTTTTGATGAGTTTGTGAAGAGCCATTTCTGAATGATCCTTCTGTTTGGTTTATGATTCTGTATTTTTTTCCCATGAAGATGTTATTGCTTGGACTCTTGATTTTCTGCCAGAGGAAACAAAATTAAATGATGGTTATAAATAGAGATGCTTAGGTTATATAAGTTTGCTGTGCTATGTTTTAATGAAAAAAAAAAAAGAGATGAATTTGTTATCATATGGTCTCTCACAATAGTCTATGCTGATCACTGATCCTTGCAATAATGTGTTATCATCTAGTTTCATCCACTGCAACTGTATTTTCATTTACTCTTGGCAAATTGCTACAATCACTGTTACAGGTATTTTTTTTCAGTCAGTTTTAAAATTAGCATTAAAAATTGCAGTGCTACAGACTAGGAAGTTCAGCCGAGAGAGAGAATATAAAGTGATATTTTTAAGAAATATGGAACATTTTGAGTACTGTATACAGCTACTAAATACTGCTTTGGAAGAACGGCTTTGGCACAATTTCATCTAAACTGTTTTCTTGAATTCAACCTCTGCTATTTATTTTTTTTTTAAATACTTGTTTTCTAAGCCACAGTATTTTTCCAGTATAACTGTTAGTTGAATGGCAGACATATATCTGATTTACAGCCTTGTGCCTCATGCAAGACTGGAAGGACAGTATGTCACTGAATCAGAAAACTCACAATATATTGGTACACTCCTCTCTGCATTGCTCCCTCTGCATCTTTTGACTGTAAAAAAATTATTCCCGTTAGTGTTCATACTTCATGACAATTCAAAGGTCAGGCTCAGCTGACAAGCTCAGACAGCTTGGTCACCTGTTGCTTGTTAATATGATATTTTCTGTCTTGAAATGGTATCTCCCCACCAGCATCCCCATTCTGGAGTAATGGAAGTGATGCACTTAGCTAAGTACAAAAATATCCAAGCTCCAAAATGTGTCAGTCATGTAGTCTTAAAAATGTTGGAGTTGATTTAGAAATGTAAGTGGGAATGCTCATGAAGAAGATGAAGCAAGGCAGTTTCTGAATGCAATTGTTTTTTGCAGAGAAAATTTCCAAACTGGAATTTATTTATTTAAAATATCTCTTTTTAAAAAATCTTTTGCATTTTCTGTAATTGTAATGTAATGACACATAAAGAGACACATCCAATAAATGAAAATGATGAATTTGAGGAGAGCATGTACAAAATATGTATTTTATATTTTTGATTTGCCTGAAAAAAATGTGATTTGACAGGGCACTTATATTCTTCAGAGTATAGGGATGCTAAAATTTCTGATGGAAGAAAGTAAGATTTTGATAAATAACACTTTTCTGATTTCTCTAAAAAAAAAACCAAACAAATTTTTTATCTGCAGTTGCCAGTGAAATTTATAGCTTCTGCTTTTACCATATTTCATGAAATCAGCCTCTTAAAATTTTTGACACGAAGCACAGATCCAAATATATTTAGTGCAAGAGTTAACAGAAGCTAGTGTGCTATGTCAGAAAACTGAATCTCTTGATATTTGTGTGTGAAGTGATTATGGTGAGAGGGAATATGTTCAGACCCAGATGCAGAAAGAGGAAACATCAAATTAAAAGAGAGCATTATTTCTCCAAAGAATTACTATGAAAATATTTGAGAGAGGCACTTCACAGCCAAAACATATGCTTAACTTCAATAAATACTAGCTTTCAAGCCTATTAAGATCCTGTTTTAAGTCAACACTTCTGATTACAGCAGTAATTTGTTCCTGGTGCAATCTCAAGGACTGTGGACTAGCTTTACACAAACAGCTCCCAAACAAGTACCAGGATCCCCTTTGTATCCATGAAATCTGCTGTTGATTTGTTTGTGGTATTTTTACAGAAGGTCCTAGAATTTTAAGATAGTGTATAAGTATATATAAATATTAAACAAACAAAAAAGAGGCCAGATCAAGATACCAAATAATTTTAAAAATCCTTTTTTAATGTCTTCATGAGAAAATAAATGTTTTTTCAAATTAGAAAGAAATTTCTTTTCCAGGACATAATTTCCTTACTACTGTAATATATGAATTAAGACCCCAGAATTATTAAGAAATAATTGTAATCCAAAAGGAGTAAATAATATCAAATAATGCAAGGAATGAACATATAGCTTGCACACAAAACAGCATCAAGATGTAGTTACAAAAAGTATCGATGTAGTGCAATCAATGCTGCAGACAATGTCTTTTAAATCTGTCATCCTGCCTTTTGGCCTTTATATTAAGTCAAAGAAAGAGGACTATAATGAATGAGTGTGTCTTTATTCTCCTCAGCATCAGTTCTGTACAAGCCTGGCAATATGACATTCAATGTGATTAATTCTGGATAGTAGCTCTAGTTTTTTTTCCCATGTACACATAAAGTTTTTCTATTATTAAAAAGAAACAAACCCAAGTCCAATATAAATTGAGACTTATTCCAAAAGTTAAAATGCAAAATGACAGATTCCAAAATACAAGGTTATTATTATATTTTTAGTAGTGCATAACTTAATTTTTCATACTTATCTTTTTTTCTCCCTTTTACAATATAGTTTAGTAATGTGAAAGTGCTTAGCATTGCAAATGCAAGGCTGGTCAGTTTATAACTAGTGTCTGAATAGGTTTCCTGCATTAAAAATAACACATAACTGGAAGAAATCTCGAGGTATTAGAGCATAACATGAAGTGTACTCTGCAAAACTTTGGTATTTCCTCTTACTTTGTATCAGAAGGGGGCACTAGTGATCCATTGTAAATAAACAGTGTGACTGCTTTTGTTGTGCCATATTTAATAATTATAATAGTGATAATATAATATGCCTATTTAATATTGAGGGCACTATCGTGCAAGTTAAGATTTTAAATATATAATGATAAATCAAAATTTTAACATAATTAATAGATTGTATGTAAATACTATCTGTTTTCTTTCATCCTCTCTTATACTATTGTTGGTACATAATTCTTACAGTTCACTTATTGTTTGTAAGCATGAACTAATGCCGAATATTTATTATCTAATTCTGATTATTAATCTTATGGAAGTGAACTTGAATTGTAAAGCATCTTGGTAATGTCAATTAATATACTTGTGAAAATGTCAGAAAATAGGATCCTACTGTTATATAAGACATATATGTGTATCTCATAGATGAGATTTAAAGTATCTTGAAGTCATTACAACAAAGAAAATGTTTTACATAATGGTATAATTGTGTTTTTATGTATTGGATTAAATGGATGAAAAATAGTCTTTACCATGATATTTCCTTAATTTTTCTCATTGGCTTATCTGATAGTGTAAGTTTTAGCAGATTTCTTGCTTTGGCCTGTAAAGTCAAGATGAGGTGGCTTTAACATTTTACAGAATCAACTTTGGTACCTAAGCTCTGTACCAAGAAAGAGCAATGAACAATGATACAGTTTCTATTCTTTGTCCTCATTTCCTTGTTGTTAACAGGGTAAACCCAGAAAAGTACATGAAAGGGCCAAAAAATGTTGTTCGGTAACAGCAGATTTATTTCTGATTTGGAGGTTGCTGAGTGATATTGTATCATAATAAAATATGTACTTATTAGACATGTAGATGGAAGCATTTGTTAAACAGTATCAACCCACAGGTAATTAGATGGTTTTTAAATTTTCCACTGTTATTTTCATATATAGAAATGCAGGTCAATGAGAAACTGAATTTAGCACTCAATAAACTGAGTCAAGCTCTGCAAAAAAATTGCAGTGGTTTATGACATTAAAATAGGTGCAATATGAACTTTTACAAATCCCAGACTTCATTTAAGGCCAAAACATTTTTCAACAAATTTATTTGCAAGTTATCAGCCTACTGTTCTTTTCAAAATGCAATAAAGTCCTAAAATGTCAGTGAAAAGTGCATGTTTTCATGCAGGAAACTCTAGTCATTCCAGATGAGTTATTAAATCCAAGCAAGCACATACCTGACCTCATACCCTTGAATCTTAGGTACTTTCATTTCAATTTTCCTAACACCAGTGGTCCTTTCCAGATAATTATCAGTGAAAGTTACTGCCAGAATAACTGGAAGATCATTGTTTTCTAATGAGAGAAAGTATCTGAAGACATGTCTGTCCTCCATTATTTTGTGAAGCCTACAGTTTTTCTTCTTTTTTTTTTTTTTTTTTTTTTTTTTAACTAGGTATCAAACAAGCAGCTTGCAAAACGAGAAAACAAGTCAGACTACCAGAGTAGCTTCTCCTCCAGCCTAGGTATAGAAGGAGGTGTCTACTTTGCACTATATTCAGTCATGGAATTGGTTGTATTTTATCCTCCTTAGTTATTGATAGTTATAATATGAAACTTGGTATAGACTTTGGAAAGATTCTTGGAAGCTGAATAAATAGATATATAGATTAACGTCTCGTGAATTATCTAGTCATCTTTGGTAATGCCTGTTCTGAGTCCCAATCTTTTTGCTTCCTCTGCCGTCAATACCTGAATTTGAAGCTTTACATTATAATCCAGAACCAGACTGAGAGCCTGAGAACTGCCTCATTTTAGTAGTTAATAATTTTGAGGCTTATTTGGAATCACTTCATATGTGGCCATTCATAACTGCTTTTGTTTTCAGCCATTTCAGCTGATATATTCATTACTTGGTACAGTGGTTAATACTAGGACTATATTGAAATTGAATTCTTAATGAGTGCAACTTGACCTTCAAACATAGAAAAACACACTTTTGGTACTTACCTGAAGTCTATCACTTACGTAATCAAACAGATGTTTTTCAGGAGAGGTTGTTGAGTTTTTGCATTCGTTATTATGTCTAATTTTATTCCATTTAATTATCCCTGAACAAACCAATTTATATATATTAATGCATAAAGTCAAACCTACTCAGGTGTATAAAACAATAAAAAAACACACTGCCTACTATTCTGTATATTTCCTGATGAAATGAAAAAGGCATGCCTAAAATTGTACTTTTTTTATAAAAGAAGCAGAGAATGTTCATAGGGCCAGAGACATGCCTGTGTCTTTCTTCCTCCTTCTCCTCCTCCTTCTCCTCCTCCTTCTCCTCTTCCTCCCTTCAGTTGAACTATTTTTCCAGTTCCATGTTGAATTAAAAATTACGATTTTGATTCCCCCTTTCCTCAAAATTTTTCCCATCACTTCTTCATGAGAGAGATTTTAAAAAGAATTCTCTTTCCCATCCAGGACAAAACTGGAAATCACACTTATATGTGCATATATCAATTTACATCTCTTATATTCTAATTTCTTATATTCATAACAACTTTTAGTATACTAAAGAGGGGGTAACAAAAATCTTTGGTACACTAAAGAGAGGGTATTATTCAGGTATTCAAAATCATATTTGACTTAAATTTAAAATTAAAAATTAAAATACTAGGGACCTATACAAGCAGTCACAATATATGAAATTTGGTACATGTACTCAATATATCAGTGAATTTCAAATCTAATCTAGTGACAAACATAATTTTATTTTGTTGATATTTATTATGGCATCTGCATTTACTGAAAATCCCAGAACTTGATAATCCCAGAACACAAAGGTCTTCACTTCAGGCTTCACTCCAGAATTTAGGATGCAATTGTTGCATGGTACACAGGATTTTGATGAAAATGAAAACAAAATATTAATCGTATTTGCAGTATGTAAATTAAAAAATACAGCACAGAAATTTCTGGAGTTATCCCACTAAAATATGTGTAGTATATCAGTATCAATACTTAATTAAGTCAGCTCCTAAACTGATAAGAAAAAAAAAAGTTAATAAAGACCATCAATGAAGAAAGGCTTTTGAAACTCAAATGTCTCTCATAACATCCTCATTGGAACACTCAAGAAGTGCAGGGTGGATTGAGATGTGGCTGAGTAACAGATTCCAGAAGGTTGTGAACAGTGGTACAGAGTTTAGTTGGGGGCCTGTTTAGTTGGGGTTTGCCCCAGGGTTCTGTACTGAGTTCAGTGCTGTTTAACTTGTTCATCAATTACTTGGATGAAGGTGCTGTTGCCTCCTCAGCCAGTTTGCAGATGATAAATAGCTGGTGGTATTTGCAGTTGTATCTTCCCACTTCCTTTCTGAAGGTAAGTTTTCTTAAGTAGAAATCTTAAAAAGATAAGGAAATTTACTTAATTCAAATACAAAGCTGGACCAAGAAGATAATTTCAGTGTATAGAGTAAGTGTCAGAGGACATGAAGTAGTCTAGTAACCTTAAACTTTCTACAGATTGAACAAGAACTGCTCTTCAAATTTTTGTGTTTACACTGATCAACTAGTACAGACAAAATCCAAATGTTCATATTGAGATCATCTTCTCAGGGAAGGAAAAATATAGTTTGCCTTCCTAAGTCATCCTTCAATTTTATGCTAAATATGTAGGAGACTATGATCCGTCAGTAATTTTAGGAGTCTCAGTTGTAAACACAAAGAATACTATTCTCTCCTTTTGTGCAGTGGCATTCATTAATTACAAAATGGTTTGCTGTTTTCATGTATTATTTATATAATTTCAATATCAATATCAATATCATATCAATATCGATATTGATATCATATCAATATCATTTATTGTCTTGCTTAACAGAGTAAAATAAACAGAGTAGTTCAACTTTTTATCCAAGGTCACAGAGACAGCTCATAACAAGTCCATTGTTGTTCCTTGATGATTTTTTCGTCTCTACAGTTCTTGTGCTTACACTAAACATTTTCCTCTTGTAGAATTTGTCTAGTCATGAAACACTTCACTGCCATGAGCAGTCTTGCACTTCTGAAAACTTACAACTTTGGGTTTTTTTTCTGATTGTGGTCACTTTCCTACTCCCAAAGTTCAATGCCTGAGGAAGCTTACATGTCTATTCAATTCAACAGAAAAATGGAATCAGAAGACTGCGTGGAATTTGACTCTGATGATAATTTCCTGTTAAGGAGAAAAAAACCTAACCAACCAACCAACAGAAGAAAAGGAATATTTTTAAACAGATTACATGCACAAAGAAATATGATCTGCAAATTTTTTCTCTAGTTTCAGAAAATACCCTATTTAAATGAAGTAAAACATTAGAAAAAGTTTAATTGAATGTGCCTAATTTCCTTACGCAAATATTTTGTTCTTAAAGGGTTTGTTGCTTTTGTGAAGACTCTGTCCTTAATGTGAATTTACTCTGACTCTGGCTGACAGGCTATTGTCAGCATTTATTTTTTTTTTAAACAAGAGTACTGTTGATATTGGTTTTGGCTTTGTAATATTTTGTTTTTATGCTATAGTATCTCTTGTCTTCTTATTTCTATGCACAAGGCTTGGTGTCTTTTTTTTAACGCCTCTGACTGGTACCTAGTTCAGAGGTTGAATACAGACTTGCTCAAGAGAAATGGACTGAAATTTTTGAGCTGGCTACGGTTCAAGAAAACTAGCACTGACCACTCTCTGCTCAAATCCTTCCTTAAATTGCATTAAACAAAGATTATTCCTCATTGCTTTGACAAAAATACTTTCTTACCCAAATGAATCTTCAGGTCTGCTTTGAAAATCCACTAAAATATAAGGAAAGCAAGTCAGATTGAAGTGTTATGAAATTGCTTTCTTTTCTTAATTACATTTTGTTACTACTTTGATTGTTTTTTCCATAAAGAGCTTCAGGGCTTAAGATCTTCAGAAGAGAGATGTTCAGGTGATAAGGTGAAGAATCAGTAAGAAGAGTCAGAAAGCACTAAGATTTGCTAGTTTTGCTTAGCTTACCATGAAAAGGAAGAAGAGTATTCATAGGTTGTGGAAATAGGAGGAAGGTGCTAGCAGATGATGAAATTGATGAAGAGTTATGAGGTATTATTTCATTGTAAATAAGTGGCCCTCAGTGTCAAAATCTTGACAAGATTACATTGAATATGCATGGCTTGGCACGAATGAAGTCTTAAAATAAATATGGTTCATAAGTTTTACTAAAGATACATAAAAATAACTTCAGTCATCAAGTATATAAAACATTAATAAAAGTTCGAAGGTAAATAACATTATTTTCTAGCTGTAGGATTTTTTTTTTTTCAGGACTTTCTTTTTTAACCTCCAACTTGTCAGTCTTTTAGATGTGGGAATAGGCCTCCTTAATAAGTAAAACATTATTCAGAAAGGCTGAAGTTGTTTATACTATTCATGTCTGACTAGTACCTTGAGATGAAGACAGATGAATGTAAAAAGTGAAAAGATCTGCAAGAAGAGAAAACAGAGTTGGTTTTACACCTTGTTTTTTTTCTCCAACCGTCTTACTTTGGAAAGGCAATGGAAGTACATAATTTTATCATGCCTTCAAGAGATATGTCAGCTTGAATCAGCTGGAGGCCTTTAACTACCTTTTCAGTTTCAGATTTACTGTAAGTGTTGCAGAAGAACAGCTGAAGCGGACTTTAATTACAAAGTGAAAAAGAAAATAAGTGATATGGGAAAGGTGAAGTGACAGATAATGTGACAGCACAAACAAAATTCTGGCTGTTCAAGTGAACTTCCGTACATAGTCATGGCCTGTGGAGTCCATGGGTTACTTGCAGTCTTCCTTCTGACTCATCGCAGGGAAGTTTTCAAGAACTCAGTCTTAAAGGGAAAGAATGGTAGCTCCCATGTGATAACTATTATGTCAGTTATTTTAGGCTCCTCTTTTTAGTTTCTCAACTCCTTAGCTTTAATAGCAGTTAACTAGTCCCATATTAGAACATTTTTAGGTTTTGGCAAGTCTGTATTGGTTTTCCTTTTCCCTACTCCACTCATGACTTCTTGATGTTTGTGGATACGTGGGAATCACTTTTTTGTTTTATAATTTTTTTTACTTTCTTAAAAAAGATTTGTGTCTTGGTTTTTATTTAGGATTTGTGTATCATTTTTTACACATTGGTGCTCTCATTGGATCCCATACTGTGGAATCACTCATGACATGTGGCTAGATTAAAAGTTTACATGCACTCTGCTGCAAATGTAATAGATCTGACACTTTTACAGACAAAGCCTCTCAAAGCTGAGTGGAAATCAGGCTGCACATTCAGAGAAATTGTTCTGATCCACATCCCATTTCTCTTTATTTCCATTCTCTACCATGTCTATCCCAGAGTATAACTGATTGAAAACTCACCAAATTAAACAAAAGGAGGCCCTTGTAAAGGGTGAAAACACAAATAAGCAGCTCTGGTTGGAGCAGTTCATTCAGCCTGTTTATTGCAGCTCAGGGTCAAATGGGAAAGGGTGTAACAAGAACAAGATGATTACATAACCCATAAGAAGGAGATAAGTTTGACTTCCAGCACATCAGTACAATAGCTCCTGAGGAGATGAGAGTAGGCCATAAGAGATAATAAGAGTACTGATGATTTAATTTGTATTTCCTCTGTTCAGCAGGAAGAAACAAATTTCATCTATTTGAATGATGATTTTCTTTGGGAAAATACTGCAAGGAGGCATTTCAATGTTATTTACCCCTTGATTAGCCCTAGTCTTATCCACTCTGTGCTTTTATGTCTAATGACTAGTTTGTGTTGATATGAAAAGAGTTGAACCCCTCCCCTTCGCAGAGTAACTTAGAAGAAGAAATGGTTCATATGCAGACATAGTGGAACACATCTGGTTGGAAAGGAAGAGAAACACATAGCACAGAATGAATACTTTATTCATCAAAGGAAACTGATTTCATTTGGAACTGGTGACCTGGTTGTTGTCTGACAGCACATATACTTCAATATTGTTACACTACTCTGAGCTATGCACTGCATTTTATCTCCTTTTGTTTATAGTTGCTGCCTCTTAATAGTTGGTCTAGCTACCACTGGGAAGCTATCTCTGTGGTAGTGGCTCAACACCAGCTGTGCATATGCATGTTGGCATTCCATTACTAGTAAGCAAAACAAGGTAACTGATTATTTGAATTCAGGTATTCAGGATTGTGTTCTGCTCAACCTAGCAATACATAAGAAATGAAGTAATTTTCAAACCACTCAGGGATTACTTGGGGTTCTATTCCTTTAGTTGCATAAATAAATATTTTTCGCAAAAGTTTGATAACATGATCTCTGTAACACAAACTGTCAAAAACACCTACTATTTTCTGCACAACTAAAACCAAATAATCTTTATATTAAACATTTTAAAGATGAATGTGAAAATATTTGGTGGCAGAATGAATAAAGAGGGAGTTGTGGAGCATAAAGTGGTAAAATTATCATTAAGAGTGTTACTAAGGTAAAGAATTCATGAGAACTTCAGGATGTCTATTGAGCTATATACCTAGTAATGTCCAAGAGACCAAAAAAAAAAAAAAAAAGATAATGTTGGGACAGTTGTTTACTTGAAAGGTTACAGTTCATAAAATTTCAGGAGCAGAAATCAAGGACACAAGAGAAGTCATATAGGAACAACAAGCAGAGTGGAAGGGGATCGTGGTCTTACACTCCTGGCTGCTGCAGAAAGATTCTAATTGCACTATTGCCACAAAACCAGTTAAAAATAAATGTTGGGATACAATTATCCTTACAAATAAATCTACAAATTCCCTTATGTGAAATTAAAGCAGAAGATATCATCAAAAACTGGAAAATACTGTCCTGGCTTTGACTCCAAAGCTTGTAGAAAGAGGTAGTCAAAAACACACAACAAAATTACATCAGAAAGGCTAGACATGGTACACGTAAAAACACTAGTGGTATTTTACCTGAGTATAAAGATAATGTCTTCTTTATACATGATTCTTTATTCATTTCATTCAGGGATGTAGAGTAATCTCAGCTACAATTGCACATGTAATGTAGGTTTTCAAGGCAGGAACACTTTCTGGAGTCATTAGCAAACTTAGTCTGAACTCTCTGAGTGTCTGCTTTCCACTTCTCAATAACAGCTCAAAATCTGTCCATGAATGAGCCTGGGCTTAAGTATGTTTGTTTATGTATATGCTTGTATAAGCAATTTGGCTACATCAAGAAGCTTGGAAAAGTATCTGATTCAGGAACAGGTACAAAAGCACCCATTCCTGATTTGTGGCAACATGTAGAACAATTCTGTATTTTTTTACTGCACTTCCAGCTGAAATAAGCTGCCTTAGAAAATAAAGTTAACACTTGGGAAGTCAATGGTAACTTGTCTGTCTCTACTATGCTGACTGGTTTTTCTCTGACACAGCAGGGATCCAATCCACACATGGTGTATATTGTCACTCATTCTGTCCCAAACAAAGAATATCAAGTTTCTCTTGGCTTCTTCTTTTTCTTCCTTTTGTTTTCTTTTTTCTTTTTTTCTTTTCCTTTTAATTCGTTATTCTTTTTTCTTTTTTTCTTTTCTCTTTTAATTTTTTCTTTTTTCCTTTTTTTTTTTCCTTTTTTATTCTACAAATACA
>VZUI01082829.1:0-72225 GCA_013401135.1 Cettia cetti
CTGGGGCTCCTCTCCAGGCTGGACAGCCCCAGCTCCCTCAGCCTTTCCCTGGCAGAGATGCTCCAGGCCCTGAATCATCTCTGCAGCCTCTGCTGGCCCCAAACCAGGAGCTCCCTGTCCCTCCTGTGCTGAGGATCCCAGGACTGGACACAGCTCTCCAGATGTGCCTCCCAGGGCTGGGCAGAGGGACAGGATCACTCCCTGACCTGCTGGCACTGCTCTTCCCAGTGCACCTCAGAAGACCATTGGCCTTCTTGGCCTCAAGAGCAGAGCCCTTCAGCCACAAGAATTTGTTTATTCATCCCCCATTTCCCTGCTACTCAGACTCCAAATTCTGCTGGGGTAGATCCACTTCAGCCTCCCCCCACCAGATTTACTTTACGGGCAGTATTTCAAAATGAATTGCTTCAAAAAATGGAAAAGAAGATGCTTCTGCAGTGAGCCAGTTAGGCAGTGACCAGGCAGAGGAAACAGTAGATAATAATCACAGAACAAGAAAAGCCTGTGTGCTGCAGGTTATGTGCTATTGGATACAAGACTGACATAGCTGACCCTCAAAGAACTCCAAATATTATAAGATTCTTTTACTTTTGAGGGACAATTCAATACACTGCATCATTGTAACATAGAAGAAATTCCTGCACAGGGATGTGAAGTTTCTCTATTCGGTTGCTCAAGGGCAGAACGAAGGCTTAAATAGCCATTGCTGACTCATGGCATTTCCAACAAGATTATTAAGGGGTGAAGAATCCAAAGGGATTTCTACCATGCTAATAGAGCCTTTAGGCTTGGATTTACATGGAGGTGTTACCAAAAATTGCTAGAAGTTCTTTCACAAAACATCTTTCACAGGAAAGTGCTGACTGCATAGATTAAAATTTCCACAGAGACATCAGTTTTGATCATCAACCAGCTTTGATTACTTTTTTATTGGAAATATTTCTCTAAAGTGATTTATCTGGTCTGGGGTTTTAGCTAAAACCAATACCCAGGAGGATTAAACCAAAATGATAGTGAAGCCACCTTTAACATTCATGCTTAGATTACTCTTGTGCCTTTGTCATTATTCAGTCCAGGGAATATTTAACTATTTAGATGAACTGAAATGGCTACAGTGGGAAAACCTACACCATAAGTAAGTACAGTGTGGTACAATAGGATTGGATCCTCAATGATAAGGGCCTAACACCTACTTATTGGGGAATTCTAGAACTGATCTTGATTTCCATCCCAAAGTTCCAAAGGCCTCAAGTTTCATTTCAATACAAAAAAGAAACAACTGGTGGAACTTCTGTACTTTCATAGGAGAAAATTCTCATTACACAGCTTAGCTTTATTGCAATATCACCACTAATGCCAAATATCAGTGAAGATAGAAAACCAATGTTGCCAACTCCTATGAAAGTCTCCATTTTTATTAAAATTGCAGTCCTCAAGGCATGTGATTATGTAAGAATCTTGGGTTTCATGTCATGAAAAATCAAAAATTTCTTCCCTATGCAGAGAAAAACTTGAAAATGTGTCCTCTTAAGGAACAAAAGCCAGAAGGCAAGCAGAAAGAAATTCATTTGAATTTTTTTGAAGAAGATCTCAGTCTTTCCTAGGCAATCTCATGAATTTGATGGAGCAATGATTCTTTTTGGGAATATTTGTTGGCTTAGTAACAATAAGATTCCCCCAAGGTTTTAACTCCACTTCCTTCACACACTATAATCTCCATGTCTGGCCTTGCCTCATTAGTCAGAATTAGCTAAAATGCTCTTGATGCTGTACCAGGCAAAGGCTGTTGCCATGAAGTAACACATCTGAGCTGAGAAGAATGAATACATTTCATACCTGCAGTCAGATAACAAGCACAACAGCTTCAACTAATGCCACTCTGATGCAGAATTTGAATAAGTTTCTTATCATTTGCCTCAACATGGGGGAAAACTTTCTGGATTGCCAGTTCTGAGATGCATCCTACCTTACACAGGATATGGAAAACAATCCCAGCAGCTGGAACACATAAGGAAAAGGAAAGCTATGAAGGGCTTCTATATGTCGGGATGTGTTGGGTTAAGGATACAGCATTCCTCAGATTGTATGCAACATATAAATTCCACTTACCAAAGCTTTTCCTTCATTATTACCTTCTGGGTAGTGTGGGTTAAGCTGGAAAAGAAAAGAAGTCAAATACTATCTTGATAGCTTTCAGACATTTCATAACTGGGGGAGAGGGTTTGGTTCAGTTCTCTGTTATGTGTCCACCCTGCAAAGTAGAGTGGAGTTTTAGAAGCAGTGTGAGAGTAAAAGACTTACTGCTTCAATTTCTGGCTGACTTAGCTGGCTATGTCCTCACCTCTAGAAAGAGCATCTTGCAATCAAGCTTGTTAACTCAAGAGGAATCTCAAATAACAAAACCCAAAAAGGATGATAAAGAAAGCACAGTCACTATTCTAAATGCAGCCAGTAACAGTCACCCACATACATGCACACGCAATCCCTTCCAGGATTGACCCTGGGCAGATAGATTGAGATAAAAAACTAACATTCTCTATGTCTACTGAGATTTTACAGAAGACAGTGAACTCAGAATGAACATATCTTTGAAACAGGAGTGACAATGCCACTAGAGAAAATTATTTAATTACACTGTGGTTCTGTTTAACCATATTAATGGGATAATATTTTCTATGTCATACCAGGATTATCAACCATTAATTAATACTAAAGTAAAATGGGAAGCTTGGATGAAAGATACTATACAATAATAAATTTAAACTATTACTATGTAACAGCTGTTTAATACCATTATACTTTTGACAAGGGAAATATGTAGCCTATAAAATGAGGGATTATGTTGGCCGATATATTCACAAACAAACAAAAACACACACACCCACTCACTGGCTGCACATGAAACCTTTCAAGATTTGATTTACACGAAGAAACAATTTTGCATCAATATTTACCAATATTCCCTGACATAGGATATGCCATCAAAGCACTGAAAATGCTGAAGTGAGATTATAAGTTATATAAGACAATTTTGTTCTTAGGCAATTACAGTGTGTATACATCTTACAGATGAGTACTGTCATTTTCTTGGCTTGAATTCGGCATTACCAGTGTGGAAGAGTCAGAAGAGAATTGCACAGGGCAAGATGCACAAATCCCAGTGGAACCTTTCAATATCACATTATCATACATCTAACATTACACAGACAACTGTTGTGAAGAGGTTTTTTCAAGTTGATAAGGCTTTTATTAAAAAATAATCATTTAAATCTCTTTAACCCCTCAAAAGGCCTGCTCCTCTCCACAACATGAGCCTGAAGAAAAGGGGAAACTTTCAAAACTTTGTGAAATGGCTGAAAATACCTTCCCTGTGTGTCACAACTTGATGTGCTAACACAGAGATGACCAAAGGTTTATTCTGTCTCAATTTCATTTTTTGCATTAGCCACTGTGTTACTATTGCAAACCTAATTTAGAGAGCCTGCTTTCCTTCTTGTGCTGACACCTGTCCCAAATCTTGCATTTTGCTCCTCCCTGACATTGTCACAGTCTCCCAACTCCAAGTCCCTATTGCTACTGCTATACAGCAACAGGAATAGGAGATTAACACCAAAAAAAATAGAACTTATACATGTATGTAACTATTTTCACATAGTTTTGGTTCCTTCTTAAGTTTCCACAGTTCTTTCAGCATGACAATTGTTCACCTGACACCTTAAAATAATCCTGGTGTCCCATTTTTAGCAGCCAAGCTGAGCTCTTTGCCTTTGGTCCCCCATAAAGAAGAGAGAAAATTAGCAGGCAGTGCCCCTCAGTCCCAGCCCCACACTGTGGCCTTCCAGCACAGGCGCAGAGAAGGTCCTGAAAGGATAAATTTCTGTGCTACTTTCAGATACTGCTGCTTGCAAGCAAACAAGGAAAAGTCTGGGTCATCTCAGGTTTGTCACTAGAGCCAGCACAGAGAACTTGGCACTGAGGGCTCGATCCTACAGGTTTTCATTGAAGGACTCAAGTGAATACAATTGTCTACCCAGCAAGAACTGAATTCTCATATCCTTCAGCTATTTGCTTTCAACATAATGATGATTTTAAAAAACTAATATATATAGCAGTAACAGGAGAAATTAGGAGAATCTCCCTCCCTCAACACTTTTTGCCTTCTTGAAAAATGACTGGATAGACTGCCCTCAAATTTCCTAAACAGGTCACTTGTGGACTGAAGGTGATGGAGACAGAAGGCCCAGGTGAGAAATCAAGTACATCCTTAATGATGCTTTTTCTTGCCCTGCTGTTACAGAAATAATAAAACCAAAAATACATTGTGTAGAGGAAGTTCTGAGATGCTGACATTAAACCATAAACACAATGGAACTCAGTTTTCAGGCTGACATCCATGGCCCCATTTTCAGCTCTGCTTACCAGTTGCCACTTTCATTTTCATTTCAACTGAAATTGTTGGTGCTGAGGTTTCTGAAAAACAGACCAGTAGCTATTATCCCATGCTACATTCTCCAGGTAGAAGGGGCATAAATCATCTAGGGTTGGTATCGTATGACATCTGTTCTGAGTCCCTTTCAATATTCCAGCCTAGAATGACCTAAGGACACATGACAGTCTCAACACTCCAAAATCTAATGCTTTTTCTGATTTATGTTAGATCACTTCCACGTTCTTTCATAAATCACCAAAACAAAAGAAGCCTTGAAAAGAACAACATTAATATTTTTATCTTGCTACTAATGAAATCAAGTAAAATCTTCTGCAGGTGTTTAGAAAGTAAGGATGTTATGCTAAAATAGCCCTCAATAAAGCTCAACAGTTTTCAAGCTTTTTTGTGTCATTGGATGTCTTGAAATTGCAATTTACTGAATTGTAGCTGAAATACAGCAGTGAATATTCCTGCAAAATGCCACTGGAAGGTGCATGCAGCCAATACGAACCATGATAAATTACAAACTGCAGAACTTAAATGTAATTGTATAATTTATTATTGTATAATTGTATAAACTTTTATTGTAATAGCTTCATTATATGAGTTTTTTAAGAGTATATCTCCATCAGCTTCTTTTCCAGTAAAGAATAATCCAGAATTCCTAATCCTTTTATGCTTGTTTTTCAACAAACTCAGGTACAGGCATTTTTCACCCTTTCATGAATGGGAAAAAACAACTTTCCACAAAAAGAGTTTTTCATTGACAGTTCTGGAGTTAAGAGACAGATTTGTGACTACAGAGAAGGCAATACCTTCTTTTAAATCTACATTTAAATAGCATTTACTCACACTCATCTACAAGAAGCCGAATTCCCAACATGTGATCCACACAGGGTACCTGAGAGAGCCTCAAGGTCAGGACCAGTGCAGCAGGTGGTCCTCCTGAGTACAAAAATTGGTGTCTCTCAGACAGATTTCAGGCTCAGCCTTGGTACACGGTGGTATGGGAAAAGGTTAGATGTCTGCATACGTTTATCAACATCCTCATCCTCTGGGAGCAGCAGAAGGCCCCCAGGAGAGGGTATGTATGACACACTGATGATAGAAGTCAGCTTTTACACATGGAAAACTGAGGTATAGACAAAGTCTTTAATTATTTCTAGTCAAAACTACTTGGAGGGGCAAGGAATCTCATTCCTGAATTTTCACCTCATGACTTTACAAAATCTGTAAAGTCTGCATAGCAGGAAGACAACTTTCATCTCTGTGTGTTTATGTGTTACTTCTGGTATTTGGTGCTCAGAGAATGCAAGTGACCTGCTAATCCTGAGAGAGATTCCACTAGACTGAGCACCAGAAGTTCCAGGCTCTGTCATCTCTACTGGTTAAAGCCACTCAAAGCTGTACCTAAAAGTTTTCAAACCTCACAAGTCCACAGTGCATAATTTCCCGGGGTTCTACTATTGTGCAGATCATCTCACAGGGTATTCCTGGCTTTAATTTTACTTTTGCATCTTCACATAGTTAGATATCCTTTCCAATCCAAGAAGTTTGAAATTCCACATTTCTACTGAATGTTGTTTTCTTGGAGGATTACATGGAAAGTACCCAAACAGGCTATTTTTGGACACTCAATTAAGAAGGAGAGAGAGGAGTTTGGGGAAAGAAACACCCATGCTGATTTTAATCAAATTTTGTTGACTAGGTAAAGGATATTTAAAGCATCTTGTCAGGGGAAGAATTAGATTGCCAAATTTCAGCTAAATGAGCATTTTAATGACTCGGTAAAAACCTGCATTTATGAAGGAAACCCTGACAGACAACGAATAAAAGGATCTAATTCAACACACTCAAACAGTTCCCATTTCATTTGATAACCAGCCTGTTAACACACAGCCTGTTACCCAGCCAACAAGGGCAAGTGTTTCAGGGAAGAAAAGCCAGGACAAAAGAAAAATAATCCACTTTTCAAATCTTTCATCTTCATTAGGCTTGCTTTGTTCTTTGTTAATGTCATACTGATTAGCTTTCGATAAATCCAAAGGACTTTTGCACAATTTCAAAGACTTTCAGTGGCATTCAAAAGACTTTTGCCACCTTATTAACTTGCCAGACAAAGACTGGCTACAATTCTACCTCGATAATCTCCATTCACCCTTCCTCAGCATCAGCACGGAGCTCCTGATAATCATCATCCAAGGAAAGTTTAAAAATCTTAAAAGGCCTTTTCTTTCAGGATTGTATTTTCCTCATGAGCTGTGTCTTAGCAGATCAGACAAGTTTCCAGGAAGCACTGGGAAAGCTGAACCTTTTTGTCTGCTTCAGGCTAGTCAAAAACAGGAATGAGAAGCAGCCCCAACACCTTCCTATCCTGATTTTTCACCCTCATTACCAGAAGAAAGATCATCTTGACAACATTTCCAGCTGCTGTGTAAGCAATGGCAGGCCAGCAGTTTGCCGTGCCTAAACAGCACAGATTTAAAGGTCTCACACAAGCAACATAAGCTGGAGTAGCTCCATGTTAAGAGTGGTAACTGGGAAATTCCATTTCTTCTACTGGGATCCAGGGCAGAGAACCTGAAATGAGTGCCCAGCCCCACTCAGCCATATCCCATTCTGCAGAGGAAGTCAAAAGAAGAAAAATGTCTAAGAGATCCTTTAGTGTAACTTGGATGCTGGGCCATAACCTGAGTCTGAGCTTCAGCAGCTCCCTGTCAACCTGTGTTATATAAAAGAAAGCATCCTCATCTCTTCGAGATAGATGTTCTAAATATTAATATCCCATATGTCTTTCAGTGGTCCTCACAGGAGTAACTAGGGATGATTGAATTAGACATGACTGACATTTCTACTGTTAAAAAAAAAAAAAACTAAACAAAAACCCAGGCACACAAAACCCCAAAAATAATAAAAAAAACCAAAGGAGGGAAGTCTTGGAAACCTCCATCAAACATCACAAATAAAGAAGCACAAATACAATTGAAAAAAGGCTTCTCAAGTGATCTTGAAAAAATAAAAAAAAAAATAATGCACTTAAGAACAGACCACATGTCTACATTTGCTGTTTTGGAAAACATAAAAGTGCAAGATGCATTTTTTAATAGCAGAAGTAGGCCTTGTAATGACTAAATGACAATAAATGCTGCATTAATGTCTTTGTACTTCCTTACTCCTAAAGCTTGTATATGTACAAACGTGGCCCAAAAGCAGCCAGCTTCAGGCAGGACTGAAAAAGCTGAACACTCTCACAGGTCACAAGTGCAAATTAATTGGATGGCAGGGAAAAAAACTTTCCTCTGAGATCCAGATTTATGAAGGTATTTGCACACTGACAGATTCCACCAAAGTCAAGGCATGTCAGGTGAAGAAATTAAGCTGCATTCTCAAGATTCTTAAAAACCCTGGAGAAATCTAGCTCAGGGTTTTGCTAAATGGACATCTTCTAGATCTGTCACTTTAAAAAGCCACATCCAAGTCTGCAGAACAGGTCAGGCTGGCTCTGTAAATCAGTAATCCATCCTCCTCCTCCTCCTCTGGATCCCCTCTGGATCTCTTCCATCTCTTCATGCATAGCTGTAATTATCCTTCACTCCTTACAGAGTTTTAAAACAAACCCACACTCCTATAGACAGTGAAAAACTGAAATAAAGTTTCCAGTGCTGAGTTCACCTGTCACCTTGGCAAATCCTTTTTCCTGTGAGAACATTCAATCACCCAGCCAAACAGACAGAAATTAACCAGAATGCTGTGTTAACATTTATTGAAGAGATGCTAGGAAGAACCATCCCCAAGGGAAGATTTTGAAGCAATCTCCAGGTGAGGAGGTCCCATAGTACCAAGGAATGAAATCTGTGAGATGTGTACAGGCCTTGGTAGATGCTGCCATCTCCTGGCATTTTCTCTGGCTCACAAACTGTTCCTGAGCAAAAGGTAGCTCACATCTCAGTTAAAAAGGGCTTCTTCTTCTTTTTTTTTTTTTAATTATTTCATTTCATTTTACTTTATTTTGTTATTTGTTACTTGCCTCACTCTTCTGAAGGCAGAAGGAACCACAGAGCATTTAACACTGTGTTCTCCCTCTCTGCATTACCAGGGCATGAGCAAGTCCTTCTGCAGAGGTTTGTTTCCACGTCACCCAAAAAAAGAAAATAAAATTACACTGGCAAACAGTGGTTTGTTGTTGCTTCCTAAATAAATAAAAAAAAATCTCTGTCAGTAGTCCAATTTCCAGCAAGTGGATAAAAAAAGGCCTAAATTATGGACTTCAAATTATCAATCTCAGATGCCTTAATAAAACATCCTATGCAGGACTCCAATTTCCAGCAGTTTAAGGAAGTAAAAGAAAAATCCATAAAACTACAGAGACAGTTTCTTGAGGGCTCCAGGAGTTTAATCCTGGTTTATAGCCTCATGTTTAAGAGCTGATTTCCCTTCTACATTTCTTTTATCTTAGCTAATGCTGAGTATTACCCATACAATTATGTAATCTTTCTTAAAATCTCATTAAATGCTTTGTTTTCTATTCTTGTGGGATTCTTGTGACAATCTTTGCTATTCAGAAGGCAAGAGATTAATTTCTTTCAATATTAACTTGAGCATGTACTCAGCTATCTTCACCATGATCAAATCAAGTGATTATTACAACAGGCTTAAATTTACTATGAAGGGTATGGCTCTGTCCATCTGCATAAATGCATGCCATAACAATATCTATAACATGGCAGGCTAACATTTTTAATCACAGAATCATAAAATGGTTTGGGTTGGAAGGGACCTTAAAGATCCTCTGGTTCCAACCCCACACCATGGACTGTAAAAGCAAAATTTAATAGTAATTCTCAATTTAAAGTGAATTATGTACATAAGCTTCTCTGAAAAGAAAGGGGCAGTTTGGGACAATTTTGACAGAAAAGTAGAGTGAAGCAATATGGGAAAAAATTATTCAACAAAGATAAGAGAAATCTGAGTAACTTCTATTGGCCATTGATCCAAGAGTTCTCAGCAAGTGTTTTACACCACTGTGTAAAACTGTAAATCAGCTGACAGTCCTGCAAGGCTTCAGCAGTGCCAGTTAACCCACCCTAAACACTCATGCTCTGGTGCCTTAGCTCAGCTACCCTGTTCCAGCACAGACTATTCCCTCTTCTCCACATCTGGAGTCCATGCCAACACCATCTCAGAGACAGCACCTTGTGTCTGCACAATCCAATAGCTGAGGAAAAAGGACATTTCCTGAAGCCTGTGTTGCCCCTGCAGTGCTCCACCACAGAACTACAGCCTTGGCAAGTTGGACTGGACTTCCTGTTCAATTAATATTCATCTAATTGTCATTTCATCTCATGTGTGTGTAACCCTGTGCTGCTCAGCCAAGCTGAATTCTATCATCCCCACCTTCAAAAGAAACTCCACTGAGTGTTTAGTGCTAAAATAATCCTAAAGCTGGAAGGATGTTTTAAGTAGGATTTTAAGAATAGAGTTTAGAACAAAACTGATCAGTTGATCCATTTTAGAGCTTAAACCCTGCCCTTTCACTCCTACAGAGAGAGGAAGGAGAACTCTCAAAGAAAGTCAGAGAAGTTTTCTACAGCAGTAATTGTTTATGGCCACAGTTCTGGAGAACCACAGAACGTGAACCTTCAGTCTGACATTTTACCTGCCTTATCTTAATTCATTGAGTTTAGTAGAGATAATTTGGTGTTAAAGGCCTCACCAGATTTGCTGCCATATTCTGGCCAAGAGTACCTAGTAATTCTAATCTATTTAAGTAAGTAAAACAGAATTATCACAGATTTTTCCTTACAAATTCTGCAATGGGATTATGTACGTGCTCACAAGATTTCACAAGCAATGCACTGTGGCTTCTCTATTGTTTATTGCAATATCTGAGACCAGCATGTGGTTTGATAGATGCAGATATATTTTGTAATTATTTTAGCTACACCTGAGAAGTTTTATATGAAATGACAGACTTATCCTGCATTTTTTGCTTGCGGGCACGTGTATCTCTTTAACAGCCTCATAAAACAAGTGTTAATAGTTTCAGTATGAATTGTCCAGTTTAGAAATCACAGAACCAGAGCTGCTATACATGTGCAGAACAATATTAAAAGTGCATGTTTTGGCCCAGCAAAATTGATAAGCTGATATTCAGTTCAAAGAGACTTTTATCTTGGCAATTTAGAGCATTGGAAAGGTTATGTTCATGAGAAAGGCACAGCTGTGTGCTCTCAACCTGCGGCATCTGCAAGGCTGTTCAAGCAAAGTGCAGCTCACTCCCACACGCAGAGATAGCTTTGGGTGCCTTCTACATGGGCTACGTGCTCTGAAAAGACTTTTGGGAAAATTTTTGTTACTTTGAAACATTCTATTTTCACCTAACCTTACAGCCTCTCTTTACAAATGTAAAGCTTCGAAGTAACTTGGGTCATTTTGCTGTAACCAGGGCTATAAAAAGGATCTTCTGCAGAACTTTTTCTAAAAGACTGCTGATTCTGTGAAGATGAGAATAAAACTCTGTTCTGAAAATGAAACTCAGCAGCCTGGATCTTAGCTGGTGGCTTAGTGCCTAAATCTCCTGCTGAAGATCTGGCTCAGCTCTTTTGGGTGAAAACAAGCCCTTATGACACTAACAGCAGAATTCCCGCTGTCTCCAAAGAAGACAATTTCTATTTCCAATTTTTCAGCTGAGTATTTGGTTCCACTTTTTGAGGAATGTCTAAGCCTGTGGCTTAAGGTATCCTAATGTCAGACATCATTACCACATGCCCAGATTTCCAGTGTCCCAAATCTTATCACCCAACATCAAACCCTTGCTTCAGTATATTCCTCCTGTGTCTTAAGTAATTGTGTGAGAGCACCCAGACACTCTGAGTGACCCAGGGTGTGCACAGCAGCAGAGGAATGACAATGCAGGAATGTGGAATCACCAAGTGTCTCCCACTGTGGCTCCTTCAGCAATGGGTCTTTCAGGGTGGCTCACTTTCAGCCCAAAGTCTGGGAGAAGGATCTAGGTTGCTTTAAGGTATTAGCAGGCCTTAAAGAACTTCAAAGCACAGTAATTAAAATTAGGCTAAATAATGCCAAGTGGAAAGAGGACTAAAGGAAATACTACTATTTGAGACTGTGTCAGAAGTCAGAGATATCAGAGGTCTTTGAAAGGTAACAAAAATTGGATGACTGTACTTTAAGGAATGTGGAATTTAGGATTTACACATGCTGACTTCATCCTCTCAAGTTTATAACAATTCAATTTACAAGTACTCACCTCTGGTACTGCTTCACTTTTTTATTATTAATTCGCTGACTGTAGTATTCAAACACCTTTAACAGCTTTAAATTCCTTAGTTCTCTAAGGCAAGCATCTTCAATTTTCTTAGTCCCCAGATCATCCCCTGGCCTTAACAAGCTGCAGGGGCATCCCTTCACCATGTGGCTCAGCAGTGAGACACCAAATCCCAAACTAGACTGACCAGTTAAATCTGGCACAGGATGATTTCAAGGAAAAGAGAAGGCACAGGCTGCTCACACAAGGTATGAGGGGAGCAAAGGGAGGCACCCATGTGAAGGACACTTCTGCTCCTTGTCTGAGAGTTGACCCATGCAAGACGCCCCTGCAGAAGCCTCCATAGCACATATCAAGTTGATTTAAGGGAGGATGAAGAAAGAAAAAAGACAGTTATAAACAGTGATGAATCCTAATTTACAACAGCTCAAACTGTGACAGAAATTGCATCATTAGCCAACAACAGAATGCTTAAAAGATTTGTGAATTTTCTTCTTGTGGTTGTACTTTTTATTCCACTCTAGATATCTTTATCATGGAGGCTTAAACAAAATCAGGTCATGGCAATGTGTGACGCCGTTGATAATCCATACCATGAGTAATCTCCCTGTGCTGCCAGAGCACAGATAAGTGTTCAGCAGGCTTTGCCCACTTGATTTAAAGTTAGGTCACGCACACGAGGTGTCTGCCTGCCTGTTCATAAATCTTTGACGTGTCTGGCTGGCTGACGTGTTGTGCCTGACATATGAACTGTGCAAAATACAGTTCACAGGGTTTTATGACAGCTGTACCGTTAATATCTGCACCACAGGTACTTTACACCTCACAGACACAGTCACTAATGCAGCTCTCCATCACTAATGCAGCTCTCCAGTCCCAGCATATCACCTCTGTTCAACCCAAAAATCTCTTCCAGCTCTCACTGCACTGCTGCCTATTATATTCTCCATATTACAAGTCTGATGGGGATTTCCTTTCCAGAGCTAGAAAGGACCTAAGCTCAGGTGTGAAATTCAGTGCAGCTTGGCACCTCTTCCCCTGAAGTCTTTTCACCTAAAAATCCCCCAGACACATCACCTGGTAGAAGAAGGAAGTCCATCAGTATGCACAATGCCTTTACTGACTTTCCATAAGCTCAGCTAGTAAAATCTTCCTACTGGGAGCATCCCTCACTGTAAGCAGAAAGAAAAATAATCCCACTCTCAGGTGGGAGTACTGGTTGCCTCTTGAAAATTAGCTATTATTAGCAGTCCACTGTTTATGTTTTGCTAGTGGCCTTGACATAATTAGAAATAAATGAAGGTTTGATAGCTCCTGTTTGTTCTTCCTCTGAATTCAGTACAGGCAGCTACAGGAGCTGGAAAATGAAAGCAGCACCCTGGTAATACTAAGGAGTTGTCTGCATACTGAGGTTGCACTGCTGTATATCTAACTCAACCCAGGGAGAGCAAGTCTTTTTTCAGGGGTTTCCTAAGACATAGTAATTTATAACTTTCTTCTTGCAGTAATTTTTTGCACTAATACTTCAAAGTATAAGTTAAAATAAGCAATCCTAACTAAATCAGTGAGAAAAAAAACCCCTGCTTTTCACTCCATTGATAAAACTTGGACACAGACCTGTGGATATAGATTAGATATGACTCAAAAAGTTCACAGTTTCTTGCAACCATTAAAATATCCAAGGCTGTACCATTTCATACATTTCATATTATCTGCTGTATTCCAGCTTGTCAAGAGCCATATTTTATTTTAGGGAGTCTTAAAAGATATTAAGCTGCTCTTTTGGGGAGTCACAATACTCTTTTGCAAGAGTACCAGATGGTAACCAGACAAGTTGCAAGATCTTCCTTCTCCTCTGGGGCCTTCCATTCTATCAAAACGGGCAGACACTTCCTCAGGACTTTTTTTGTTCATATTTTAGTCAAAAGGCAAGAGTGCAATAGCAGAACCCTGCAGCCCATATAATCACAATGAATTTGCATGACAGCAATACACAGTCACAACACCACTCCAAAAATCAAGGGCAAACCGGAGCAGAGAGATAAATGAACCCAAGGGTTTTCAGTATAAACATGGTGGATATTTAACAGTGGTATTTTCCCTGCAATCCCTGGCTGCAGCAATTCAGAACGACCCAGCAGGGGCCCAGTGTGGGATCTTTGTGAAGATCTACACTGCAGACCCACCTGCTACAGCAGTTCTGAACCATCAGGACTTGGTTAGGCAGCACAAAAACACTTGTTTAATTGGCATTCTTACCTCTGCAGCCAAGTAGTTTCCAGTTGCCAAATGCTTGAATCTAAACAAGCTATTCCACTGCCCTGCCCCTCCCCGGCAAGGGTCATGGTGCACAACCTAAAAGAAGAATTTAGATTTTAATCATGCTCCTCCAGATCGAACTTCAGATCACTGACATTTCCTGCAGCTCACTCCTAATAAAAATATGCAAACTACATCATTACAGCCTGCCACAGAGAGGGATTCTTTGTTTACACAAAGCTCACCATAGATAAAAATTACTTACATTTACTTTTTGCCAAGTGCCAGGAAATACTCTTTCAATTATTTTCCATGCCTTCATTAATCTATTCCCTGCAAACATGATGAGCCAGATTTTGCTTTTAAGTGACATGATGTGAATCTGCAGCTCAAGAAAGTAAGGAGAGCTGTTCTACACTACTAGGCACTACTTAAAAGTAAAATTCAAACCATCTTACATTATTTTAGCAATTTTACCAGCTCTATTTTTGACAATACTAGGGGGCTTCTGAAAAAATTTCATTCAAGTGATATATCCTCATATCATCTGAAATATCTCAGGTTTTTTCTTTTATCCCTTGACTGAGCTGTGGGTTATTTGCTTTCTTCAAATCTAGCAGTGTCTTTCTCCTTTAAGGAGGAATCTCCAATAAGTACAAGTGCAATACACTCTACTCCAGACAGTCCTTACCCAGACAAAAATCAACCCTTTTTCTGAAGACTCTGTTATAAATGCACAAACTTTGTTCATCACACAAGAACTTTTGGGTATAGGCGTTACATTATTGTAACACAGCAAGGATTTGAGACCTACCAATTTCCAACATTTCTTGGTTGAACAAAAATGTTTGCTAGTTTCCTTCTCAATATCACCCTCATTCATGGCACCACCTTTATTCAGGTTATCTTTAAAGAAATGTTGACATGTTGTGTGATGTTAGGGAGATTTCCTGTTAGCCATGGATATCCATTTTTTATACTGCACATGAAGTTAAACGTAAACACTCAAAACTCCGAAGAGATGAGTGTCCTTTGATTGGTTTTGATAAAATCATACCATTTACGTCAAGTCTGAATTTGAAATTTGACTCTTCCTCATTTTAGTGCAGGTAAATATAGTAAGAAAACCTCCTCTCTCCACACACACAGAGCAATAAAGCAGCTCTTCAGGGTTCATCCTACACAAACCGCTTCTTGAAATAATAATAGTTACAGGGAGGTGTGTGATGATATCAGGAGCCTATGAATGACTCATGTTGTGATGAAGTTTTTTACTGAACCCTGGCCTTCAGGTCCTAAAATATTTATTAAAAGAAGAAAAAAATACCTCTATTTCCCACAGTGCTTTAGAGCTTGTTGCAGACGTGGCTGACTGACGTAATGTAGTGCGGAGGAAAATGTGTTGTTTCTTCTCATATTCATCACAGGTCAGAAACTTCTCTTGCTCTGCATGAAAGAGCCTCACAACATCTCCCTAAAGAAATATGAAAAAGAAGCACTGTTAAGTGGTAGGCAAAACCACCAGACTCAGTTTCTATTTGTAACAGCTCCAGTGATGCCAGCAGAGCTGATAGGAAGAAAATACTTCTGAGTTTCCTATTGCTGGAGCAGGCACCAAGTGAAGAGCATTCAATCTCAGCACCAAGTCTGGAAATCAGATGGGATAATTCAGTCCTGCAGGAAACCCATGGCCTTTTGAGAAAGGGCCACGTAAACAGGGCGATTTTTAATTCTAGTTAACTTTACTAAATTGATTTTTTCATTTCTAATCTCTATTACTGTTTAAGGAAAGTGAAGAGATTTTTCGAACATTGTTTTATCTTATCTCTTCTACTCTGCAATCAACACCAATGGCCCCTCTCTATTTCTTCTGCTGGAATCATTTTTGTTTCCTCCTGCCTCTCCCCAAGGCTTGAAACACCATCCTTAAATGGGTCTACACAAACATATTCAAACAAACATTTTCTCTTTCAAATTCTTCTTCCAAAACTGCTGGTACCTTGACACCTACTGAAAAATAGCCAGTTGATAATAATTTATTAAGGTGCATGTGAGGACAAATTAAACTTATCTTTAAAATGAAAATGTAAATTATGTCAGAGATTAAGCTACAGGCATGAATCTGTGCAATACCTCAGCATGTAAAGCTACATTGTCTTATTACAGCTATTGTCATCTATAAGCCTGTAATGCCACTTTGAACATCTCCATAAAGTCCTTATTTCTTCTTTTATTCACCAGGTAATATTTTTCTACAGTCAAATACAGTAAGACTTTTTGGATTCGAAAAGCAATTTAAAAATCATACTTACTCCTTTCAGTACATCATCTCGGTAACTACTGAATTTCATAAACAAAGTTATTTTCCAGCTTGTGTTACAATTGACAGCATTTACCTATAGGGGGGAAAAAAAGAAAAAAAAAAGGAAAAAAACCCACAATTATAGTATTAGGGGATATTCATTTCTTTTTGAGATATTCCATTCTTCTGAAAGACCACACTGCATCTAGGATTGCAGGGGACATGGCTTAGCTACACATCTGAGCAGATCCTGACACCGGTCCTGAAGCTCTCAAGTGTTTATGACTGTAATGTTGAGAAGACTGGGTGGGCAAATGCTGCCCTGACCCTGATGCCCTGCCAAGAACATCCCAAAGAGATGCTGAATGAGGATTTACTCTCACATCAGTCAAAGTCTGAGATACTCAAGGAAATCTCACAGAGTTTTCAGTGCCAGGGCATCACTGCAGCAAGAATATTTCATCTTGGGTTTTTGAGGCTAAGCTGGAATGAATTTTTAATGCTGGCTTTGAGCTCGTGGTGTGCTCATGGTGTGTTCCAGTTACCAGTAAAGAACAACACATCACAGAATCACAGAATGGCCTGGGTTGGAAGGATGTAAAGATTGTCCAGTTCCAACTCCCTGCCATGGGCAGGGACACCTTCCATTATCCAGGTTGCTCAGAGCCCCATCCTTGGCCTTGGACACTTCCAGGGATCCAGGGACAGCCACAGCTTCTATGGGCAACCTGTGCCAGGGCCTCACCACCCTCACAGGGAAGAATTTCTTCCTCATATCCAATCCAGACCTCCTCTGTGTCAGTGTGAAGCCATTCCCCCTTGTCCTGTCACTCCAGGCCCTTGTCAAGAGTCTCTCTCCATCCTTCTTGTGGGTTCCTTTCAGGCACTGCAAGGCCACAATGAGCTCACCCCAAAGCCTTCTCTTCCCCAGGATAAACAATCCCAATTCTTTCAGTCTTTCTATAACCATCTCAGATCAACAGTTACCCTCCTGCCCCCCTGAACTCACCTCTTTGCAGCCAGGGTTATCTAGAAGCTCAATGTTGCTGGCATGCAGAGGCTGTCCTGCATTGACTGGCATGAGAACAACTTTATCTCCCACCACAACCTGGAAGTCAGAAATAAAATGCAATTTAGATCTATGTAGTTATCCAATAAAATGAAGTAATGTAGCATATTTAGAAAATTACTCAAATGCATGCTCTAGGAATGGCACTCAGTGAATTTATTTGCAGACAAGTCACACAGCAGGTCTGTTCACCCACAATCTGCAATCGCTTGGGTTCAAGATTTCCCACTAATGAACCCTCACATTCCCAATAAGCATGTCCTCTGGTTCAGCAGAAACTCCAGACCATGAAATAGATGTGAATCTACAAATTCCAGGAGCAGCTCCCTTCTTCCAAAAGTTACATTAAGTTCTCTTTATTGCAGAGAAAGCTTAGAAAGTAATCATGAGCCCCCAGCTCTGTGGACCATCTGCTGGCAAATGTCCTCATAGACTCAAGAGTTCTGTGATTCAGACAGCTTGACTGCACCTAGAGAGGCACAGAAATCACTGAAAATTCAGAAAGAGGTGAATACACTCCATCCCCTCTGCTGTTGCTCCCTAAATGATGTTTGAGCCCAGCACAGGCAGCAGGTGCAACAGCTGAGAGACCTTTTCTCTGCAAGAGGAATTTCTGGCTGGTTCCCTGCAGGCAAATTCCCATGCCCTTGCAATTCTTTATGATATACAAAAATTTCTTTAACCTAAAACCTGCTTGAGACATGCATATGGAGAATTCAATTCATGCCTGGAAGGGGAAAAAATAAAGAATAAAAACAATCAATCCACATAGATTGGTTGGCACTGGGTCCTTATTTGCTTATGTTGTTCACAGCAATTTGGAGCACGCACAGACATGAAGACTAGTGGCTACATGTGATTTTTTACTACATGAAATACTGCACAAGCCATGCTTTCTTTTGGAAGACAAATAAACAAAAACACTTTCTGCATTGATCAGCACATTTCCTATGAAAAAGCTGAGCCCAGTTCAGCCTTGTGCAACTTCAGTGCAGGTGAATTTGGCCCCCTCACCGCAGAGGTGAAAAGGAAAGTTTGCTTTTTCTTTACCAACACAGCTAAAATAAAAAGTAGCATAAGACAGTGTCACCATGCTCAGATCATAAACAGAAATCCTACTGGATACAAGTCATGGGAACAAGTTCAATAAGAGAACTAAAATAATGACAAGATGCCTATAAGACACATTTCTTATGCAATTCATTCCTGCATGCCATGCTTCACACAGACATTACTTACAGCCTGTTTTAAGAAGTTATGACCAGACAATTCATTAACCAAAATACCACCAGGTTTGCATCCTGCAAAGTGGAATCAGGACTTCAAAATTGTTGCATGTTCACCAGGACTATCACAACTAAATCAGTAAGAAAGCACATCATTAAGCATCTTATTTTAAAAGGAAAAAATAAAAATGCACACTAAAATGGCAGGCAACTGCAGTGCAACCCACACAGCACCAATACTGCTATCAGGGCATATTTTGCTGTTCAGTCCACCTGGAACCAGGTCTAGCCTTAATCAGTCCTTTCTTCCATTGAAGAGCAGCTTCAAAAATGAAGACTTAATAAAAGTCTGCAAAAAATACTGCAGTTATGCCAATCACTGTAAATTTTCATTCATATCCTTTCATTACTTTCATTGACTTGCAAAATTAATCAGTTGCTGGTGAAACTAAGCTAACCTTCTTTCAGTAAACTAAGTTCTAAAATATTTCACAAGGCTAAAAAACTGTAATCACTTACCAGAAGAGTCACACACATGACTTCCTGTATCAGATTCCCAGAGTCCTTTTCTTTTAGGACATATGGCATATTTAGCTCTACCTTGCCTGCATTACCTGACACAGTAGCAGCCATCTAAGCAGTAATTCAATACTCACTTCTTTTGCTTAAAAGATTTTAAAAAATGTATTTTCTTAGGGAATTTCCTTATTATAGCACAGAAACATAGTTTAAATAAAACAATAAAGCTTCTAAACAAGAGTAAGGGCCTGATATACCAAGCTAACTCCATGATTTGAAAGATTTCCATGTCCGGGAGTAACTGAAAAGGAAGGAGTGGGTACAGGGCTGGGGCCTCCCTTTATCTGTGAGAGGAAAATGAGGATTTCCCCCAACACTTGCTACTCCTGTCCTCTGTGAAACACCTGCCTGGTTTGCTCATCTGATGAAGAGGTAGAAATGTACAAAAGCACTTAGAGAGCGCTACCAGAGGACTAATATTTATCACTGGAAATTTGCAAAGAAAATTGTCACATCCATTTGGGTCCAGTAGAAAAAAGAAACAACATCCTTTTGTAAATTCCCTCTGTAAATGACAATGGCAAGTTGCCAGCTCTGAAAGGCATTCTGGAAACAGAAAGAGCTGCAGGCCCTTCCAAAGGATCTGAGTCCACTGAGCTAGGAATAAGCCTAGGCCAGTTTGCCACGCAGCCCTCACGGCTCAGAGCCTGCCAGATAAACCCCACAGGGAACAGACTCGGAGAGGGCTCTGTGGAATGGAGTGCTGCCATCAGTGCATTGATCTGCAGTCTTTGTAGACCAGCAAGTCTGCTTCCAAACCCTTATGTGTGCACAACAGTGGGAAATGGAACCAAAAGCTCTGTAGAGATGAGGGTGACTTTGAAGGCCTAGGATGGTTCTGCTGCTCTCAGCTGTAAGGACTCACAGTGGCTTTGCAGATGACAGGTGGGGATCCCAGGTCCTCCCTCTGGAGAGCACATCATTAAGCATGGAGAGCATGACACACATTTATTTTCCAGGCACAAGAAATTAAAAGATGCTAAACTGATGTTACTCTACGGAATTAAGCCAAAACAATAAGCCACTCTTTTTTTCTCTGCAAGGAAGGAAAAGAAATAGCAGGCTAATGTTTGAGCCATGTTTGTTTTCCCCAGCTGAAAAGCCATGCAGAGGCCCCCCTGAGGGCTATATTTGCTGTATTTCTCTGCAATGGGCTTTGGGAAAGAGGAGGATTTTAACATACCCTTTTGATTACATGGAGCAGGGAAAGACTCTGACTTTAGGGATATTTGACCAGGAGCTGGGAATACAATCCTCCTCTCCACAACAGATTGCAAAAGGAGTTGCAAGCAACCACACTTATCATCCTGGAGAGCATCCCAAGGGCTGGGTAACCACAAAATTAATGAGAGAAAATACATGAAAAAAGAGGCATTCCCTTCTACAATCCTAAGTAGGCTTTCACTGATTATGCACGGGGGAAAGCAGCAAAACATTCCCAGACAGGTCTATAATATAAAACCACACAAGTTCATCATCGTGTGGCCTTCCCAGAGGCAGATCTGAATTCCCCACATTGGGCGCCTGGCCAAGCCACAGAATGAAGAAGGGAGTTGTGATCCCGCGGCACAGCTCTCAGATCTGCAGCAAACAGCTCTCCTGTGCATTCTTCCTCTCATCAATATGCAAGACTCCTGCTGAAACCTACCCAGAAAAGACTTTCCAGACTATCCAACCCACCTCCAGTCAGATACCATTTTCATGTCAGAAGGGAATACAGATTTAAAGAAAGCTGATGTATTTCCTAGAGATATTCTCTACTGACCTCTTGAAAAAAATATTGCCCATAAAATTTAAAAAAAGGAAAACCTTTTAAAAAAATAGGCTCTAGCATAAACTGTGATTTCTTGTCAGCTTTGCAAATCTGCACATAACAGGTAGTCTTAGCAAAGATGCTCCAATAGAGAGGCTCGGTCGAATGTGGCAACACATAGATTCCAGAAAGGTAACAGTCCCAATCACTCTTCTAATTTCTTCTTTCCTGAACTGAATCCAGCATGAAATAGGCCTGCAGCAAAGAAATTATATCTCCTGGAATTCTTCTCCCTTCTTCTTAACACATTCAGTATTTCCACTTACATTGTCACCTTCACTCCTCAGTTTCCAGAATGGCTGGATATAAAACCAGGAGCCCTCATTCCCTGCAGCATCCAGAGACACCCTCATAGCATTCTTCTCTAGCAGAGCTGGCAATCTCTTGTTGACTGTGAGGTACTTGTTGCTTTTTATGTGCAGTAGCTGGGAATAAAGAATAATTTATTTTAAAAAAATAGTACAGTATTTAGGTGCGTTTTCTCCCTCCAGTCAAAAGAGGAGGCACAGGTTTTCACACTGCAGAGATTTCTATAATAAATATAAATACAAAATATAACTAGAAGGCACCTATCAAAGTATGCTACACTTTAGGAAAACACATGATCTATCTCAGGTTGAGAGAAATGTGTCAGGGATCAATTTTACAGCATGGCAAGGGTCCATTGCAGCGTTCCCTTCAGGAATTACATACATTACATAAAAGTTGTACTGCACTTAAGAACATAGCTCCTGTCTCATTTATATGTCATGAAATACAGATTACTTCAATGACTTAAAAGGACTTACACAGCACCTCTATAGCATGGTTTGGAAAAAAGTCTTGAAAATAAAAGACATGTTTACATTCAGATTCTAAACTGCAGCACGAAGAAATACACATAGAATTTTTATTATGACATATTATTTAAAGAGGAATATGCAGCACTTCTGGTAGGCTTTGAAACAGGCAAAAAAGCACAATATTGTAAACTTCAACAAGTTCTGTTTACCTGACCCTTGACAACCCAGATTACAGCAGGTAGTTAGTTTCATTTTCACTGTAACCTTGAAATGAAACAACTGTTTCCTTTTCAACGCTGAGAAGGTCAATGGATTTCAATCATTTTACCTGGATGACGTTGCTGTATTTTACAATTTCGCCCAACAGCTTTCTGTTCTCGCTTTCATTCTGCTTTTGTTCCAGTTCTGCTGCATGCTGCAAGAGAATGATTATTTCTTTAGACTCTGCAAAACAAGTACCTGAAACACAGTGCAAAAAGGAAATGGCACTGCATTTAAATCCTGCAACCTACAAGAATTCCTGTACTGAAAATATTAGCACCCACATCCTGATGCTGATTCTGTTTTTTTATTACAGAAAATAGAGGCTCTGTCACAATTTATGGGTCACACCTGAAATGCATGCTATTTTAAAAAATCTCAAGCCCAAAAAGTAATTCCAAGTGCTTTATTTCATCCTCAAGAGGATAAAAAAGGGCCTATGACTAGCTTTTCACGGTCACCACTCTTTTTACTTGTTGAGATTTAATTGTATACAAACACATAGACTTTATAACAAAACAAAAACAGGTCACACATGGCAACATCAAGATCAGACACAATGGTCTGAGTCAAGCACAGCCACAGAGCAAACTCTCAGCTCCCAGCACTAATTGCTGTGTAACTCTGGCCACACACCACACGCCTTCCCTGCTGTTTGTAACTGGAAGCAACTGGAAGCACTTGTGACCTCTCCACTGCCCACAAAACTGTCATCCAGGTTTGACAGGACCTTGTTTTCACTTAGTCTCATGCATTCAGTTATAACATCAAGCCAGCTGTTTTTCAGAGACAGAGGAGTTGCTCCATCCACACCGTATTTGAGGCAAAACAGAATCTGCAAAAGGGCTCACAAAAGAATCACCTAGACTGAAGGCAAGGACAAAGACAATTTTGAGGTATTTCCTGTCTAAAGCATTGAGGACATCTCTTTGTCCACCCTTCTGCCTAATTCCTGGTAAGGATTTTCAGCATTATTTAAACCAGGGCTCCATCCTGATTTTATCAACTCCATTTTTACTTAATAAAACTTCTGAGAGCAATACATTGCTTACAGCAAAGGCAAAACCCCCAGCCCAAAGTGAGATAAACACCAGGCCAGGGGCTATAAATGCCAGTCAGGAGGTAGCAAAGCTAAGGAGAATATAGAGTTGCTATGGTGGCATAATAATACCCATCACAGTGGTTCCCAAGGCATTTGCTATTATTCTTTCTGGTGCTATTGTAATTCTACAGCCTGCAGATTTAGATAAGATTACAAATACAGATGTCTCTTACTTGAAGTTTCTTCAGCAGTGCTGCTTCAGTATGGTTTCCTTGTTTGGCTTGCTTGGCTTTCCAGTACTGCTTCTGGGCTGAATATCTGTTCATAGGACACACCTTGAAAAGGCAGTCTGGGGAAAGAGCGAAAGAAATACTCCTAAGTCATGCTGAAAGACATTTCCTTCATTTGTAAGTATGCTTTGGTTAGGGCTCTTTGTCCAGAAATGTCCAGATACTGGTGTTTAAACACAGCCACCAAGTCAGCTTGGTGGCACTGACACCATAAACAGGGTGGCACAACATTAGAATGTAACCTAAAGCCTTTAAAGCCCCACACGTTCCTACTTTGTGCATTCTCTGTAAGAGCCCCAGGCTGTGATCCTGCCATATCTGCCTGCTGCTTTATCAGCACCCCAACATCACAGATGCTCTGCTTGAAGGCATGTGAAACCTTGGAAGAATGGTCCTGCTGTCTGTATGCCACACATCTGGCTTGCCCAGCTCCTCCTGGCACTGCTGAATCCAAGGGTGGCAGGGGCATTCAGCAGCCAGCCACCAAGCAGGTTCACACAGAGTTTGGGTCTCCATACGCCTTCACTGAGTTGTTTCTACTGTTAGGGTTTTTTAATCAAAGTGACACAAACTGAACATCACTGAGAGTCCAACAGAGCAGGAAAAAAGCAGGTAAGGAGAGAGGAGCCATCTGAGCAGGGTGGCTGTGCAAAGGAGAGAAAAGGATGAGGAGGAGGAAAAGAAGGAAGAGACTGCAGCCAATGCTGAGATGCCAAGTAAGAAATGAGGAGAAGCAAAGGAAAGAAAATCTCAATATACCAACCCTCATCCCTATGTGGAGTGAGAGGTCAAGAAAGGGGAGAGATGTCTGGAATGAAGCTGAGGGGTTCTTCCCTAAATGCTTGTTCAATTGTTCATCTTTATTTCCCAATACTGTAATCAATAATTGAAAGTTAATGTTAATTGGCAATAAACTGAATTTTGTGAAATTCCTGACTCAAGAGGTTTGGTTGTTTTTTGGTTTTTTTTGGGGGGTGGGGTGGTGGTGGTTTGTTTTTTGTGGGGTTTTTTTGTTGTTGTTTTGGTTTGGTTTTTTGGGGGGTTGATTTATTTGTTTGGTTTTGGTTTGGGGGAGTTTTTTGTTTGTGTGTTTTTTGGTTTTTTTGTCCAGTGGCAGTCCTTTAAACTGGAAATAGCGGCTCGTGATTCATCCAAAGCCAATTACTTTTAGAATGATAAACAACATCTAGTCTTGCACAGTCACAATCATCAACTGCTCTAAAAGCAGCAAGACTTGACAGACATTTCCCAAGCATTGGTAATTGTCCTTTCACATGCCATGTGTATTAACAGGCAAGAAGAGAGAAGAGTTCTGCTGTGGGAGTAGTAAGGACACCCAGGACTGCCTGGGTGTTGCAGGGTGAAACTCTTCCCCAACATGGGCTGTGGTCTGTGGATGTCAAAGGGGGGTCTGTCTCCAGCTATGAGCCCCCCATATTCCACTGGCACGGATGGCCAAGCACTGGCTGAGGACTGACCCAGCCCCTAATCAAGCAGCAAAGCTTGTTCACACAAAATTGCCCCCAGTGGCAGAACTTTCCTTGGCATTGACCCCAAGTGCTCAGATCTGCTCCCTCCTCCCAGCCCTGAGTTGCTGTTCCAAGGAAAAAGTTCTACAAATCCTTATCAAAGCAGACCCAGACACTCTGCAAAAGTGCTTGCTTTCATTTCACATTTATAATGGGAATGATATCACACAACCTAGAGTACACAAACCCCAGGTAATTTTTACAATATCCTGGAAACCAAGAAGGTAGGGGGAAAAAACCCCCCAAAGTGCTGTGTACCATTAAATTGTACTGCATATTATAGGATATTTCACCTGAAGTATCAGGATTTCAGCTCATAAGACAAAAAGCCTGCTATTATTTTCTGTCATGATCTATAATTAACATGCCTTCTCAGAAGTCTTCATGAAACATTTATTTCTCTAAAGTAACAATACCTTCTTTTTATAGGATCAGTCTTCATTTCTCAGTTACTCCCCACACATCCTGCTACTTTGAGTAAACACAGTGCTTCCCATCCTCCTGCAGAGTCTCAGAGCACAGTGCTACCACTATGTAGAGGACCTTTTTCAAATCAGTATTACTTCAATTGTATTTCCCTCAATTTATCAACTAAAAAAAAAAAAGATATTATTTGTTCCCAGACAAGCTTTTTCCTATTTTACTTTTTAGGATTCCAGATGCATTGAAACCAGGTCACCTCATCGTTTTTCTCTGGGGTTCTTTTTCCATTTATTTTATTAGAGTAATAACACTATGTAAATTCAAGCTTCATGATCCTAAACATTGTGAGGGGGTGGAACAGTGCCTGCCCTAGAGATGCTTCAATTCAAATAAACAGGAAAAAAAGAGAAGCTGAAGCATAAGATTATAAAGCAACTTTCCATCACACAGCAGATCAAAAAGCCATTCCCTCCTGGAGGTCAGTCTAGCAACCCACTCATGAGACAGAATGTCTCTTCTGACTTCTCCAGACATTCCCAGATAGTTCTAGTTCTCAGTCCATTACTTTATGGAGTTTTACATAAATGCTTCTCTTCCTGAGGACTAATTAAGGATAATATCAAAGGTAAGCAAATAGCACCTTCACTCAGGAAGTCTGAAAACGAAAATAACTCCTATTATGCCCTTGAAGTGTTTCTTGATATTGGATAAAGATGGTTTAGAACAATATTTGTGATATGCTTTCTCTCCCTGCCCTCTCTTGGTTTTTTTTTTTTTTTTTTAATTGTTATAAATTCAACTCCTGCCCACCATGGAAAATTTCTTTGGTTTGCAGAACTAGAGAAATTGTCACATGGCTTTACTAAAACCAGAGAAATGGGTAAGTGGAAGTGACAGGGCTATAAAATCACAGTGTGTACAAATCTACTTGTTTTGGAAAAAAAAAAAAAAAAAAAACCAGACAGAAAGGTAAAAAAGAACTAATGTGAAAATGAAAAGGGAAAAACATGGAGGAGCAAGGAGTAGGGCAATGAAGAGTCCTAGGCAGGACAACAAAAACAGCTATCAAGAGTCCAAGAAGGAAATTAAAGCAGTTATGGAACTGGGAGAATCAAGAAGAAAATAAAAGTATAAACCAAAATTATGTAGAAGGCAAGTCAAAAGAAAAATGGCAGATGGAAGAGGAAAGGGTGGGAGGAAGAAAGGAGAGAGTGCAGAGAAAGGCAATGGGAGGGAGAGAAGGCAAAAGAACAATGTCAGAAAAACCTTAGATCAGACTAAAACCTGAAAGGCAAAGGAGGGTATTTAGGAACCCAAGCATCATTTTCATTGCAGAAGCCTCAAGAAAAGAAAGGAATACAAGTTACCAGTAAGGAAGTTTAGGCCAGTTTAAAAACTTTAAATTTTACATTTAAAATAGGAGAGAGACTCATGCTCCTTTTCCAGAGCTCCTAAATCTGACCTACAAGCAGATTTATCTGTGCTACTTTACACCTTGGAAGCTGGAAGTGTTTCCCCCTGGAGACAGGAGCATCAAGCTGAAGTGTGTTTAGGGTCCCAGACTAAGGGAACCTGCAGCTGTGTGGCTCATGATGTGACTTTTCTTCAGAGGTACACAATGCCTGGCACACACTGTTCTTCCCCATCTCTGTGAACCCAGCCCTGCAGCACAGTAAGCATTTCCATCAACACACTCAGTGCCTCGGATCTCAGCAGCTCCAGCTGGAATTAGGACATGAAGCACCTGGATTGATCAGTCCCTTCAATTCCACTGCAATACAGTAAATGTTTTGTGGGGTTTTTTCACCAGGGTTCAGGGAACAAGTGTGGGAGCAAATTCCCCCTCCTTTGCACGGATGCAGATCTGGATGTGCACCCTGGTGAACACAGAGCCACTCCAGGCTCATCCCAGTGTGACTGGGGGAGGAATGGGGAGCACAGCTTCTTCACAGGGACACAAAATGAGAAGCAACCACATCTTTCCTCAGCTTAACAACACACCATGCTGCAGGATGTTCTGAAACAACCAGAATAGCAACCACCCACTCAAAAAAAAAAGAAAGTAAACACATAACAAAAATGAAACTGCTATTTTGAGATGCCTCTTTACACAGGCTTTCAGTTCAGGCCAACAGCTCAGTACCTTGATTTTATCTCTGAGTGAACCCTGTAGGGGAGATACAAGCAGTTCAAAATCACAATCTTTCTTTTTCGTCCCTCCCACTGGGCAAAGGGTTGATAAAATATTACCAAAAAAGAGCAAACACAGTCCTCTCTGATATTAATTTTCAGAGTCAGTCCTTGAAATCTAAACATCTTGTTAGAAACATGTTTTTCTCATACTTCTTTGACTCCCAGGTCGTGCTCTAACCTCAAATCAACGCCAGCTCAGCTATCAGTGATAAAAATACTGTAAACCATACAGACAGCAGTTCCTATTAATGAAGAGGCCCTGTTCATCCTGCTCTTAGATGCTATTTTCAGTTGCTTATGTCTAATCATTCAATTAATCATTCATGCCTAAGTCTTCCTTTCATGTCAAGAACCTACTTAAAGCAGTTTTTGTTTGGTTTGTTAACTTTGCTGCTTTAATTGAATGCTATTTCCCAGAAGATTCTTGGGGAGAAAAATATGGATTTTGCTTAGATTTTTGGTTATAAGAACAATATTTAGCAACTCTTTTGCCTCAGGGCTCTGAGCAGAGCTAAGAAATTTAGGAAAGCATAGCAGAGATGTGCTTTTGGTTGCTCTCAGGGCAGAGACACCTTCATGGTTCATGGCACTAAATCTCAATTAGACAGCAAGCTTCTGCTGGGCTCTCAGCAATGCTCCTGCTATTCTCACACTTAGAATTGGACTTAAAGGATAAAGGAGAAAACATCCAAATGACAGGTTTATCTTTCCTGCAGCTATCCTATGAAACACACATTGATTATGGATACTTGAAGCAGCAGGAAAATTATATTCTATCCCCCTAACACTATAGCCATGCTGTTATGGAAGGGTGGGTTGCATAAATTAATGTGACAATTACTTTTTCACTAATTTAGTTTCTCCTACAGGTGTTAAAGACCTTATAGCACCTTTCAGTACTTTCACAGGGCTTACAAGAAAGCTGGATGGAGAAGGACTTTTTAAAAGGGCATGGAGTGACAGGAGAAGGGAGAATGATTTCCAGCTGAAAAAGGGTAGATTCAGATTGGATATAAGGAAGAAATTGTTCCCTGTGAGGGTGGTGAGGCCCTGACACAGGGTCCCCAGTGAAGCTGTGGTTGCCCCATCCCTGGCAGAGTCCAAGGCCAGGCTGGATGGGCTCTGAGCAATGTGGAATAGTGGAAGGTGTCCCTGCCCATGGCAGGGGGTTGGAATGAGATGGGCTTTAAGGTCCATTCCAATTCAAGTCATTCTGTGTTGCAGCTCATCCAAATTTGCATGCTCCCACCATGCCAGCATTCCCAAAATTAAGCTATGGTGCACTATAAAGTAGAGAGAGCAAAGGAGTGACTGGAAGAAAAACTGCAAAGGGAGCTAAGCAGCAGCAGGGCAGAGGAGAGTAGATACTAAAAAGTCTTGGGGCAGGGAGGGAGAGGGAGAAGAGGGAATCCCCAAAAAGAGGAGGATCTGAGTTAGAGGAAAGGGAAGCTTTGATGCTGTGGAGACAAAGGAGCAGGGGCAAGTGGAGATAAAGGGATGTGTTATGCAAGCAACAGACAGAGGTTACAAAAAGAGCCAAAACTGTCCAAAAGTAATGGAAACCACTCCCCTACAGAAGCTGGGATGTAACTCAGGAGTACAGCCCTTGGTTTCCCCAGCAGCAGAAAACAGCTGTACATTTGTCAGTGTCCCATCCCCCTCTGGCATCTGCTCCACATGTGCTGCTAGCACAGATAGCAAATCATTAGTGCTAGGAGTTCAATCAGCTTCCACCCTGCATCAAAGTGCCCAAACCATCAACACAGAAACCTAACAACTTTTTCTTTCTTTGCCTTTTGAAGTTAGAAATGAGCAACACAGAGCTGCAAAAAAAGAGCACCTTGGTCTCATCTAGAAACCTGGATATGCTCAACTTTAGAAACACATTGGGGTAGTCCAGTGAGAGAAATATCATCCAAAGAATCCCCACTGATATTTTGTGCAACCTGGAAACTCTGAGTTACAAATGTGCTTGCAGGCAGTGAGAGGGTGAAATCACAGTTAAGTAGCCTGAAAGCCACACTGGATGCCACCCCCAGCTCTGCTTTAAAGTTATTCAGTCACACAAGCAACTGAAATTTATTACTGTTAGTTTCTAAGTATGCATCCTCACTTTCTTGGTTTCCAGTATCTGCCAGTGTGCTGAATGCTCACAGCTGGAACTGGAACCAACTGCTGATGTTTCCAGAATATATAATGGAAAAAAAGTCTGGAATTCTCTGGGAAAGCAGAACTTCACTGTCCCAATGTTTTAAATGCTTTCTTTTTTGCAACAGTAGCATACACATAAACACTGCAATTAAAATACTAAGGTTAAGCATGTCAGTGCAGCCCCCGAAAATCATAGAATGGTTTGGGGTTGGAAGGGACTTTAAAGATCATTGAAAATAGATACAAACAGCCATGAAACACATTTCCCTTGCTCTAAGTCAGGCAAGTCATGCTCTCTTTATCTCAGAACCAGTGTGAACCCTTTTAAGCCAAAAGAGGTCTGAATCAGGCTAGTAAGGCTCTGCTCTGGCACAGCTAAGAGTAGTTTCTTAGCAGTCAAGAAGTAAAAACTACATGTTGTTAGTGAACTGTTATTTTTTTCCAATAAGCAAAACAGCAGAATTATCCAAATTCACAAGGTCAAGTTGAAAAAAATCAGATACAGTTTTAAGCAAAATCAAAACAAAAAGATGTCAAAATATTTGGGGGTAATCCTTAAAATGGTATCTCATCTTGAAAAAAAAATAAACAATCCATCAGCTCAAGTAGCTTTGGACCTCACAAGCTTCTTTCCCATTTACAGTGAGAGCAGGGCTAGAGCTTGTAATAGAGCAGGGGATCAGTGTTCAATGTGCAGAACAGAGCAAGCAACTGCTGGACTACGGGAAAATTCAGCCCCTTTTCCCATGTTTTCCACCTGCCTCTTGTGCCTTTTGCAAATTTTGTATTTCGTTCTCAAAATCTGCCATTCACATTCCAGTTTGAAACTTCATCCCTGTGTCCACCCAAAAAAAAAAAAAAAAAAAAAAAAAAAAAAAAAAAAAAAAAAAAAAAATTTGTGTATCCACAAACCCCCTGGGAAGTTACACAACAAAAGTGCCCAGGGAGTCAGAGCTGCATCAGTTGGTCACTCAAGAGAAAGGATCCCCAGTTACTGACCTCGGAACTTCTTTGGAGGATTAGCAAGGTCACCTGCCTCTGGCTGCACCACGCACCGGTCATCCACTAACCTAGAAAAACAAAAGTTGTCACACTCACTAAAACATGCCTTCAATGTTTATAAATGCACAGACATGCCTGCTGCACCACAGATCCAAAAGCTTTCACATTTCTCCAGTGTAATACAAAAAATATCTTAGAAACTCTGTTATTCAGTTACTAAGTATAACCAAGAAAGTCTACATTTTCCTTCTAGGGAGAGGATTTCTTCTACTGCACTAAATTATGGTCTGTGTTTCAGACCATTTAAATCCATTTAAAATCCCTTTTGTCACACCACATGCATTGATGTTCCATGTAAAATTTATGTTTTCCTTCATCAGAGCCATTAGCCCTCAATCAGAAACAGTTTGTTTCTCTGCAGCTGTCAGATTTTCTTCCTCACCATTTCCCATCTTTTTCCTCTAAGGAGGCATGTGGAATTAATGCAGCTCTGATCAAAACTCCCAAGACCACATTTTCCTGTGCTAAAGTGAATAAGCTTTTCTTTAATCCACAGCAGAAAATCTAGATGACAAATCTATTTCTTGCAATATCTTAGAAGTTAAATAAACAATAAAATTTAAAATATTAATTGTTAAACTTATCTCAGCACTTCCTAGACATACATTCAGCTTCCTTTCAGGAAGCATCCTGTAAATAATTTGCCCATTTCAAACCATTATTCAGGAAAATTGTGTTTAAGGACACACTACTGCCCTGCCACTTCACAGCAACATTCTTAGCAGCATTTTTGTTGGAAATTGCCAGAAAAAGCACAAACCAAGCACAGCCAAGTTACACAATAGATGCATTCAGCTTTCACTCCTGTTGGTGAAGGCTTTGCCTCCAAGCCACGAGCGCAGCGAGGCCGATCCCCCGGCAGCCCATGAATTCTCTACCTCTAGCAAGATGACAAAGTGTCCACTGTGGCTGCAGCTCCCAAAAGCAAAAAATGACAAAGGATTTCCAGTTTCAATCTCATAACCCAGATGCAAACATGAGGTGTAAGTGAGGAAGGGGAATTGAAGAAACAGCTTCAGGAGCAAGCAGGGGGCCTTAGGGAGTTGTGTTCTTCACAGTCTAGGTTAGGCCAGGCTTAACAAGAACAGAGTGAGGTTTGGAAAGCAGGACTCAGGAGTCCTGCAGGCATCCTGCGCTCTGTCCATGTTCTAATAGGCCAAAGCTTCCTATAAACAGCACCTAAAAACTGGAGTCACAAAGACCTGACTGGAAAAGACTACCTTAACAGAAGCTTTGCCAATGGATTTTAATGCCAAGGAGTACTTCTCACTCTCAACAAAATCCCTTTTTTAAGGAGGAACCCATAATGTCTGACTTTAGGCACTGTCAGGATGGAGGCATATTGAAAAGCCAACCATAACTCACAAGGAAGCTCCTGTGTTCCTTGGTGACAACTTGTGCACCCTCGTGACAACCACAACTGTGGGTGGAATGCAAAACTTTCACCATGGCATGTCACTGCAGCAAAATCCAGAGAGAAGGCAAGGTGCTGGTGCTGAGGAAAACAAATGACATCCTGCACACTCTGAGCCAGCCAGCTGCAGGGCTCAAACACACTGGCCCTGCAGAGAACAGACGTCCAACAGTTAACATCAATCGCTTGCCGTTGAGCATTCTCTAAAGGCACAAAGATAAGGACCATAAAGGAGTTCTGCAGCATTCAGGGACCAAAGACACCAGAGAAAACAAAGGAAGTGGTGCCACTTCCATCCTATGGACACAAAATCAGAGCACAGAAAGGTTGATTGCCATGTGGTAGGGCAGTGGCATGACAGAGCAGGAACATCATCTCCTGAGCCTTTGCTCAGCATCTCAGCTTCTCACACCTTTGTCTCTTATAACACAGGACAAAAATCTGAGGAAAGTATTGCTTTGTTTATTTAGCAGTTATTAAATTAACAATTTAATCCCCAGCATTTCCACATAATGCCATTCCTCCTGTATTCCAGCTCCTGTATTCAGGGAGTCTAACAGCTCCTTGTTTACTCTGGAGGTGCTTGTTACAGTATGTACGGAGAGCTGAGCTGCACATTGCACGTGATGCAAAACTTCAGCCCGCCCTGCAGAGGGGAACAGAAGAGGCTCTTCAAACACAGACCACTTCCTCTGATACACAATTCAAAATATACAAATCCCACTTTTATTGCGAGCCAAAAGCAGCTGCTGGTTTGTTACTAATACCTGCAAGGTGGCTGTCTTAAACAAGCAGCAATTCAAGACCTTTGTAACCTGCTAACAAATCCATTTGAGATGTGTGAAACCAAACAACAGGCTTGGCTGCCAAAGGTCCTGGGCACCTGCAGTGACTGTCAGACCACATCACAGCAGGTTTTAAGATCACTTGCTTGTAGGTTTGAATAGGAGGGCAAAGTACACCAGACCAGGCTTTTCAGATAAAAGCAGAATTTATTGTATTATATTTATTGTAATATACCATAAAATGTGCAAGCTATGTAAACAGTGATCCAAATCACGGTGCCAATATTCAAGCCACTTAACCATGGTACTATCAGAGAAGCTCTAACAAATTTCAAGGGGCTTAATTCCTCAGCTGGACGGCAGACAATACTGCTTTGTGCTCTCTGCTGTCATTCAGCACCTGGCACATACAATGCAATTGCATTTCGTTTTTCCACATTGGCAGCACACAAATGACAAAGGAGATCCCTGCACATGTATGAAATGATCTCTAGCTGAGCTGGTTCTTCCCTGAACACAATAAATACCGGGGGTTTGCACAATCGCTCCAAGTAACTGCTGTAATTAAACTGTACAGTTTATTGGTGGCGCCCAAGATAAATCATCAGGAAAGTCAAAACAGTAATTACACCCCTGGACTTTACGCACGGCCCTTTGTATTCTGCAACTGCAGAATTAGGGGCCGAAAGCAACAACGCTCACGGGATTGCTTGTCACAGATTCCCCGTCATTCTCCCACTGAAGCCAGTGGAAGTTTTTCCACTCACTGCAGGGCAAGCAAGGGCAGTTCCTCATCACAGGGCCACAGGCAGCCAGGCCCAGCAACCAGCAGGTGTTTAAGCCATTAAGGCCTCAGAGGGTACAGAAGTGTACACAGCTACAGTGTTCAAAGGCTCATTAAACAAGAATTGAAGCTACCTAAAGCAATGCCTAGGAGGTAAGGTGTGCTTCTCCACAGAGGCAGAGGGGGAAAGTAAAGGCAGTTTCAACTCTCCACTATCTTCACAGATTCACAGCCCACTGTGGCTCCTGCCACCCAGGGTGGAAGGAGCCACAGTGGGGCAGCTGGTCCCACCTTCCTGCTCCAGCAGGGCCATCCCAAAGCACAGGGCACAGGATTGTGCCCAGACAGCTTGGAATATCTCCAGTGAGGGAGACTTCACACCCTCTCTGGACAATACGTTCAGTATTTGGTCAGTGCACAGGAAGACAGTTCTGCCTCATGTCAAGTGGTCAAAGCATGAACCTATAGAGTTCTGCAGCTCTCTTCCTCTCTTTTCATTCTCCCCCATCATCTGGTGGAGTTGAAGCTGTCCCTTCTCTGGTGAAATAGGAGGAAGGGCACAGGGATGGGAGAGGCAGGACTGAGCAGCAGCAGTATAACTAATAAACAAAGTATGTTGGCAGAAGTCTACTGGTGCCTGGGTTCATAGATAGGAGTCATATATGTCTTTGTGTCCTGCAAGCTCCCCTGATTACCTAACACAGGCAAAGGTAAATACACCACAGATTTCTAGGAACTTGTAGATGTAGTGCAAGAGTCAAGGAATAGTTGTACAGCTGTAGTCCTAGAAGGACTGTTCCCAGTGATGAGTTATTTTAGATTTACTACTGAGATACAGTTGCATTCTGAAAGAACAAAAACCAATGTAAGAAAACAATAGAAAAGGAATTATGGTGGGTTTCATGTATTTTAGATCTCTTTCATAACATAAGATGCTTTTAAGATTGTCAAAGAAAGCAGCCACATAATATCATTTATCTTAGCTTCGTGCCTTGAGTTTCAAAAACACCACTTGAAATTTATTTTGTGTCTTCCCATCAATGGGGATTTCCACCTAATAATCATAGCCAATATTATTAAATACAACAATACCTGAATAAACAAGTAAGCACACAGACTCTCCCAAACGTGGAACTGCACATGTGTGTGTGTGTAACTTGTTAAAAAATACAAGACCCAGGTGCTGATGTCTATTACACACTCGGTACTATTTATTCATCTGTGGGGTATTTCACTTGTCAAAAAGCTGAATAAACTAAGCTAGAGGCAATGTCTTCAATCTAAGACACTCAAGTTGCTCAGCTTTTACTCTCTTAATGGTATCATCATTTCACTGCCTTTTTGAGCAGCACAAGGCCTGGGCAACAACAGAAAGAGGGGCAAAGCTGGTGACAGGCATCAGCAAGAGAAGAGGGATATTTTAGCTGCCAGAGGAGCCCAGCAATGTATCTGTTCACAAAGAATGCTGAGGTTCCATCCCAAAACCACATAACCTCAACATCCCCTCATGAACAAAGGAGCGGACCCCAAAGCCTCCCTCGCTTTGCTCCTCAGATGTCCCTTCACACAACCTCCTCCACAGAAGTGTTCCTCCAGAGCACCTGCCACCCAGGACACTTCTTTCCTCCCAAACTGCAGCACAAAGCCTCTCCCACGCTCCACACATCCCAGCAACCACTCGGGAAGAGAGGTGCAAGTCGTACCACCAAGAAACCAACCAATAACGAACAATAGGTGATTAAAATTTTGCTGCCCTGGAAATCAAACACGAAATACCTAAGTGCCAAAACAATCAGATCCACCCAGTTCTTCTCCAAGTCCACCCACTTTTCATTTCATTGAGTCTCTTATCAGGCATCTAGGTCAGCCCACTTTTTGTGTGCTTCAAGCGGTCTCCTGCCAAAAATCTACAGTCATCCTACCTCACCCTTCCCAAAATGTGAGTTCATACTCATTTCTGACTATCAGTCCTGCTTCAACTGATTTACAGCTCTGTGATTTAGCTGCCCTGTATAAAATGCATCCTTTTTCCTGTCTGTTTCCAAAGCCAAAATTTTCACCATCATCTTTTCACATCTTTTACAGTTGCCTACATTAATCCCAGCTTGCACAGAAAATAAAAAGCTTCTTCCTTGCATTTATAGCAGGGCTATTAAATCTCAGTACCATTTAGGAAGATTCCATGCTAAAAAACCCTTTTGACAAATGGGAGGACAGCAAAACACAATATTTAAAGAACTTCACTTCATACCAGTGAGGTACAGCAGCACAGAGACAAGAAAGTCTGGCTCCTCCCTGCCTCAAACCTTAGGAACTTTATACTTTCCTTTCTGAACAAATTTTAATTGCCACAAACAAAAAGCATAAAACAGGTTGAAAGGAGCTGTTTAATAAAGGCCTTTACTCTGGGAAGCAAAATTCTATGCATCTAAAACATTCCAAACTCCTCAAGGTGTCTAAAACAGCAGACAAATTTCACCACGAACAATCTTCAATGTGAAACAAGGATGTGGGTGCATTTTATCTCAGCTACACAGAGCGAGAGCATTCAGCCATTTCCACCATCCCAAAAAATGCTTGCATGGGTCACTTTGAATTGTATTATCAAATGGTGTGGAGACACAAGGACAGAATGCACAATCCCAAGCACATACTGGGAAACAAAAATACCACCATACAAGCAGGCAGCTCCATATTTGCACTAATAACTGCACAAATAATTAGCCCTGAAGTTTTTCCCTTATCTGATAGTACGTTCAAATACTCTTGTAACTGTACCTGCAGGCTTGCATGTCAAGGGGGAAGGGAGGGATTAAAAGCAGAATTTTTTTCTGCTCAATTAACTAATCCAGCTATAAATCCTGAATGTAATTTTGTTATTCTATTGTATTGTGTTATATCCAAACATGCTTTTAGCTTACAAAAGCTTCTGTTCAGTAGAACTTGTTCATCCCTTTTTATAGCTATATTTACAATTAAAACATTGTGCAATTTCAATTAAATTCTAAGAACAGAGCTAAAATAAATTATTAAAAAGGAATAAAATGTTACTTGGAGGTTACAGGGGAAAGGAGAAAGCATGGTTCTTAGATTTTAGTCTCTGTTTTGCAATTTTCTTGGCCTGCATAATAGGTAAGCCATTAATGCACCAAGAAAATGGTACAGAGCTTTGTTAATTTTTGCCAAGTAAATGAATATTTGCACAGTATTTCAAGATCCTCACATAAATACAACATACATCAAGTCATTTTCAGTGGTGCCAAGCACACCTATTTTCTGCTGTCAAAAGGGGATTGGGAATTGGTCACAGTCCCAAGGCTGACAAAGCTCAAGAAGTGTTTGGACAACGCTCTTAAGCACAGAGTGTGATTCTGTGAGGCTGTGCTGTGCAAGGCCAGGAACTGGACTCAACGATCCTTTTAAGGGTCCTTCCAGCTCAGAATAATCTGTGATTCCATGGGGAATTGGCAGTGGGGGGTGTGCCAGCCTATCCCACCCAGCTGCCTCCCCAGGCACATCCAGTCTATAACACTGGTGTTCTACTCCCAGGCAAGTTTTGGCTTCAGTCTGTTTCAGTGCCTTTGATAAACAAATTACATTCCCATAAACCCAAGGAAATGGTTGATTTCTTCCTTTGTTTCTTTTCTATTTTTTTTTTTTTTTAAATATGAAAAGTAAGAGTCTATCATACAAGGATGTTGCGACAGCCTAAAGGCATTTAATTGGAAAACACTTCCACAGGCAAACCCTCTTTTGGATGAAATTTGTATTAAAGCTAAAAAAATTGAAATTATAAAATGAGTATTATGAAAGCTTTCTGAAGGCTTTCTTTAGTGGCTTGCAGAACACAGACCCACTAATAATGCATATCACCTGGAGGACTGGGCAATTTTTCCATTACTAACACTTTCCTTTTCGGTGAAATCTTGGCTGTCTTTGAACAGACAAAATTTCCACTGATGTCTCTGAGGCCAGGATTTCACCCCCATCATCCCAGCTTCCCAGAAGCACACTGAGGGATGAAGTTTAAAGCAGCAGCAGTGTCAGCACCTCACACTGAGGGTCATTCATCAAAGACTTAATTGCAATCTAACCTCTACAGCATCTCCACCTAATCCAGCTAACTACATACAGAATGCACACACTATAACAAGTCCAGGATTTGGCCCAAACTTAGAAGTAAATCAGAAAATCAAGATTACACACATGACTTTAACTCTGCTTGCTCACATCTTAAAACCACCTGTAACGGGTCTGCAACTCAGCTCTCTCAATGTAAGAAAGCACAGATAAAGTAGAATTCTTAGTTCTATCAAATTAAAACACATTAGAAACGCTGACACTGGGACCACAGTAAACTAAAAATGAGGGTGTCAAAGGCAACCCTGCATCTTTATGTGAATTTTAGGCCTGCAGCTCACTAACCAGCCCCTATCAATTTAAATTTCCATGGTACACAGTGACTTCAGAAAAGAGGTCCTAGTAACAGCATCACTGCTCCCAAAAACCAAGCAGATCTCATTGCAGAGTTACCCACTCAGCCAGAGACAGCAAAGCTATGCCAGCAACACAGGGAAAATAATTCAAATCAAAAGAAATTCTGCGTTTAGTTTACAACAGAAGAATTTGAGGGGTTTTTTCCTCAGCTTTGGACATATTTGTTTAATGGCTACTTGAAAGGATTGCTTTGAAGAACTATGTGCTAATAAAAGGAGTCAGACTAGATTGTTCACTGTTAACAACATTTAATGAAAATGGAGAGATTTACCCAGAAAAATACTGCTGAGAAATGCCAATATCTGTCCAGTGATCAAAAAGTGACTTCATCCCCATAATGAAGGCAGTCACACCTACTCATCAAAATGGCAACACTTACTGTAGAAAGGAAGCATAAGCAAAGGAAGAAAATTAGGAAGCTTTGCTGAAATAGCACAATGTAAAAATATTGTTGGTTAAGCAGACAAACAAGCCTCAGATGCTACTGTAAAGTCTATAATGAACCTCAGTATCTGGAATGACAACATTTATAAAGGCAAACATGCATACAAAAATATATACATACACAAATATACACAAAAAAGATTATCAATCCTGCAAACACAGGTTGGAATGTAAATCCTGGAAAATGATCCAAGTTCTTTCTCCATTTTGTAACACAAATAGCAATAATCCAGCAGACCAACCCATGTGACACTATGTAAAAATGTGAGTGGAAAACATTGCTCAACCGAAATGCTGACACACACACTACGCATTCTGCAGTGCATCTCACACAGGAGAGGTAAATTTTATGAGCCTAATTTTTTGCTTAAGTTAAAAAAAAAAAAAAATTCAGACAATACAGACAACAAGATCCTCCACATCACAAAATCTGTTACATGTCACGATACCAAACAAAGAAAGGGCTCACCTCATTTCAGAGGTCAACAATGGGGACAAGTGTGAACACATGTAATTCCACTGAAATTAGTCAAACAGCCCTTTTCTGCAGCAACTCAGCACCTTACTCAGCACTTTTGATATCCTTCCTTTGGTGCACCTTCCTTCAGCAGCCCCAGAAGCTGTCTTCAAGGCCAAGCACACTCACACAACACATCCTGAGCTCCCCCAGCCACAGCCCCTTTCCATGAGATGTGCAATATCCTGGCACTGGGTGCAAACCTGGGCTTTACAGGGGAAACATGAACCTTTCCTGAGCACCCTCTTGCCGAGATATTCTCTGGAATTACCCTGCTGCCTGGTTTTGCCTTCAGATAAAAGGAGACAGCTCTCAGGTTGAGCATACCACCAACAAGCTTGTAGCCAGCATGCAATCCAGCCCCCAAAACCCTGCTGCTGGTTTCAGCCTTCACTTCAGCCCCTGGGGACAGTGACTTTGGCTGGCAAGAATTCCCTGAAGGAGATCTCATCCTTTGATGTGTCCAGCTCTCACCAGTGGCAATGAGAATTTTTTACAGGAGATACCTCCACATTAACACGTGCTCCAATTCTCTCAACAAAGGATTCCATGATTTTTATTTTCACTTTGCAACAATAAATGTTTAGAAATTTTTGCAGCTGGGCCAGGTATTTTTGCATATTCTCTTTGCTCTTCTCTCTCCACAGCAGCAAGTTAAAAAAACCCTTCCAAACAAAAGCCAGCTGAGAAATCACAGTGACTTTATTTACTTGTTTTAAAACCAAGAAGAGCCAGTTTCCTACGGGGAGAGATCATTCTGGGAGCTGTTCCAGATTGTCTCAGAGCTGCTTTCCCAGTTGCTGAGAGCAGCTCTGGGAGCCCTTTGCCACACCTACCCCCAACCTGTACACACTCGCTTGAGAGTCCCACGTAGCAGCACAGAGCAGAAACCCGAAGAGGAAATGCCTGGGAATGCTCCAGCCACAGCGGAAGGAGCGGGGAAGTAGGAAAGTCACGAAAGAGCAGCCACAAGCAGTGGCAAAACAGTCACTTCTGTGCAAGTGGACAGGTGTAAAGTTAAAGGTGGAAAAGGAGCCCATTCTACTTGTGGGAACTTTTCATAACCATAAAGCAGGAAAATTATATAACAAGCTGGTTCCCACCTCAGAACTGTTTCAGACCTTTCTCAAACTGACCACCAGGCAGGCTGGCATCTCCCACAAGGAGGCTACACTCACAACAGCCAGTCTCACATGCCCAAGGACTCTCCTGAGGCACAGAAAACCCCACATCTGCTCAGCAGAGCTCAGCATCTAACCAGGGTGGCTACGCACTCCAGGAGGAGCTTCCAGGACCCCTCCAGCCTCATCCTTGCACAGGGTCTGGGGACAGCATTAGTGGCAAAAATCAGTCCAGGAAACAGAGCAGTACAGGCTATTGCATCCAGCAACCCAGAGCACAAAAGAGTAGGTGTTTATTTATTAATACAGATTTTTTTGGTCCACCTGAGTTCTCAGCAATGGGAGCTCTGCTGAGCACCAAGAAGCTCTCAGACTCTCTGGCTGTGCTGTCAGCTGTCAGTCAGATCACCTTCTAAGGTGTGTCTTAACAACAAGCTCTGTTACAAAGAAATGAGTTTGGCCTTTTACCTTCAGGCTCTCCAGTTCGGCAGCATTCTTTTCAGCTGAAGGAAATGCTTCCAGGTCTCCCCTCACAGCTTATCCTGACACCTTTAACGGAGGAAACGCACCTGCAAATAATCACTTTCTACTGGGAAAACTGGAGCCTTTTATCACTTGCATGCATTTACTGGGAATTAACTGGCAGAGAAACAAAGAAATCAAGTTTTCTAGAAAAGCCTGCACTTGGTGATACAATAAATGGAACAATGATAGCCACTTCATTTTTCCTTTTCAAGTGCAATCCTGCTGTACACAGATACACTTATCAACACTCATGCAACAAACCCCACAGAACCAATGGGTTTTAAAGGTGCTTGATCTGAGAAAAAGGAGCATGGTTCCTCCTTCTGGATCAGTATCAAACACAATCCGGGCACACACAGCGCACCTTCTCCCTCCTGTGCCAAAGTATATACCTCAGAAAGCAAAGGCAAACCAGCTCCAGGGTTACACATAACCCTGTTGCAAAAGCTCTTCAAGCCAAAGCAATCAACTGTAGAATTGTGATGCCACCACAAATTTTATTCCAAACCATGAGATCTTTGGTTCTTTTCTATTGGTCTCCTTCCTGATGCAGCATTGAGAGATATTAAAAACTCCTCTACTTCACTGGAAAAGAAGAGTGTGTGTCCTTGCTGTCACCACTGCCCAAAAAAATGTGAAAAATGGCCTCCAGCTCTGAGAGCTCAAAAACCAGAAGACCAAGAGAACAGATGCACACATGACTACTTTTTTTAAAATCTCACCATTTTTCAAACCCCTCTCTTTTGTTTCTGGGGGATCTGACTCATAATTTTCAGAAGCAAACAGGAAGCACTGCAGACATCTCCAAGTATTTCCTCTCTCCGCCCTCCCACCCACCCCTCTTGTCTTTTACATAATTTCTGGAGACTTTACTATTCCTTTTGCTATATTAGCAAAGAAATAGCACTTCCCTACACCAGCTCCAGTGTGCCAAGGTGCAAGAGACCCTCCTTTGCCCAATTCCAAGGGAGAGATGTCCTCGTCCCCCTGATAGGACAAAGCAGGGCTTGCCCTGCCTGAGGAAGCCAGGCCTTGGGGGCTGGCAGGAGCCAGCTGTGGGGAATTCGCTCTTGCTCCCCACAGCAGAGTGGGACCTGGAGCAGAGAAACAGGATGAAGGAGTGTTAGAAGGTAATGTGCTGGGAAAGCCTTTTTACCTCACTCCATTTATTACAGCGCTTCCTTTCATTGTATACATGGGAAAAAATAACATTTCCCCTTCTCCACTCACGGGCAGAACCTGTCAGAGCGCAGGGCAAGCAGCTGCTTGGCGGGCTGGGCAGGAGGCGTGGCAGAGGGACAGCCTTGGGATGAGCTCCTCTGCACACAGAGCAGAGCCCTGGCTGCAGAACATGGGGGTTTAGCTTGTCCTGCAAGAAGTTCTTGATGCCCTCAAGCAACAGGGGGTGGGAGAGGGCAGAATCCAAGGTGTGGGAAAGGCTGGCGATTGGATGGCACAGGGCTCCAAGGCACCAGTGAGGGGGACAGAAACAATATGAGGGATGACAGAAGAAAAGGAATGATCTGGTTTGAAGAAGATCATGCAGCTCCCACAAGGAACTGGAGCAAGGTGAGAATGTCATGGGTGATGGACTAAGGAGCCAACATTCCTTACTCCTGCATGACCAACTCTCAGCCAGGACGGTGGGGACAATGCAGAAATGCAATGGAAAGTCACCTGTTTCCCTCTTTAGAGATGTCAGCTCTCTCTGGCCTGATGCATTTTAGCAGCTCTTCTCAGGAAAATGGCATTCTGCTTTTCAGGGTGTTTTGTGTATTCCATCTCTTTGTGTCAGTGCAAGGTCTTAAATGCAATTGCAGGCAAGCCTGAGATCCTGAGGTTTATTTTCATGACACCCCCATTCCCATAGACTTTGCAGCAGTAACTCCTGCTGTACACTCTCCCTGCAATGGGAACCTGGACACAAAAACAACCATACCAAAGCTCACATCTAGTTTCAAGTTAAACTAATTGGTACAAACAACCCCTATTTTAAAAGTTCTAATCTAACATGATGCAATAATATTTAGCACAGTAAAACTATTCTAACCTTTTCCTTATCACTTCACAAAGCTCTTGGACACATTATCACAAGAGCTTAACCTGCTGCCTGGGACATTAAGATTAAAAACCTGCCCACTGCCTCAGCTACTATTCCCTATTCCCTTGTGCATAGTAAATAATACTCCACAGCTATAAGCTGATCTGAATAGATAGCAGAACACCCCACCCAAAAATCAGCTCCATTTTTATCACCTCCCGGATTTTATGACCTAATCAAAAAGCCAATCATCTATTGCTGTGGTGCAGCTTTGCATACAGTTACACAGTTCCTTCTCCAAGTTAAACAGCACCACATTGTCTGGGATAATCTCATCCACTCACATAAACAATTAGTCTGCTATATTTTGATTAACACTTCCGTTTAAGAGGACACTGAGATGCTTCAGCCTGAGTGGCAGAAGGTCTGGCCTCCTGCTAAAACAGACATGCTCTTCTCAAGCTTCCTCCCTGACTGGAAATCCCAGCTACCCCAAGCACCTCTCTGAGCAGAATTCTCCACTATTTTCTGATTTGACAGATTGAAATAAAACAGCATACTTGACACTCCTTTGAGTTACAAGACCCATAGATCACAACATTCAATGAAAGAACTAAGTTGACCCAAACGCAGGCAAAGGCAAAAGTAAACATTAATCTGGGTCATTCATTTCACATTACAACCTTTCAGAGCCTGGGGGTCTCTAAGCAACAGTCAACCCTGTTAGCACAAATCATCTACTAAATTGCTTAAGTATATGAGCTCATATTGCTTAGAGAGGGCTGAGAAACACTCACATAAACTGTTTTGATGGGGAGCAGTAATGTGAAGCCACTGACAAAAACCAGCTTGCAGAGTAAGTGTGCTTCCACAGCCTCAGTGGTTTGAAGAACTATTCACCAAGGCAAAAGACACAACCCTCTCTGATACCAACCACAGTTCACTCACATATAAACTCTTCCATCGGTTACAGTGCCCTAAATAAGACATCAGAAGTTAACTGTTCTCTTGTGAGCCATTACGATAGAAACAGATATTGGTTAAACCTAAATATTATCATATTTCTTAGAAAAACTGAAGCAGAGACAAGGATTTATTCCACTGCATGTATATGCTGCTTGCTACTCTGGTTACTTAAAAGGACTACAAATTATTCCTGTACCTCTCAATGTGCTGTTCCTCTGGCTGGACTACAGCTTTGTGTCAGCAATTATGTGAGTTGGAAGTGAGCTTGAGCCTTTGTTTTTTGGTGTTTTTTTTTTTCTAACCTTTAATGTGAAAAGGTTTTAGAACATGTTTTTGTTTATTTTTACCTTTCAAGTTTAATTTCTGTCATAGGAAAAGAGCACCAAAAATAACTATTTGTGTTTAAAGCTCTGTGTTTACACAACAGAAGAGTTTGTCTCTAACTCATCATCCTGAAATCTGAAAAAAGGATCATAGCACTTCACTCACCAAAGTTCAGCTAAGTTCCTGCCAACTGACTTTGAAGAGATCCTGTCATAGCTGTAGAGCAGACTTTCAATGGCATTTAAATCAGATATTCTGCTGACTTACTCTGGTGACTAACACAGTGCCCAGAAAATAACTGACCAGCAAGTGCTCAGTTCTCTATCTGCAAGGGATGACACTAATATCCAACTTCCCCTCCTCTCAGCACAGTGTAGCCAAGGTGGAAGAAGTAAAATGAGACTTCACAGCACCCCCTGTAATCCCCTCTAGGTAAGACCCATTTGAAAGCAGCTGCTGCCACATTAGGGCCAATATGAATCAGAAATCCAGACACACAGAATTTCATCTGGACACCCAAGAGCCAGTTTAAGGTGGGAACAGCAGCCTCCAAAGAGAAAACCCCTCATCCCCAGACTAGGACCAAACCACATGGAAAGAGCTACCAATATTCACAATGCACAAGAAAATTCTCCTCCCTCTCCTCTTCAACTAGATTAAACAGCTGACATCTCATTGCATTCACAACAATTCAGTCCCATTTTATATGGAGAAGGACTGAGAACTCCCAGAAAGTATTTAAAGCCCACCCTACAAAACAGATCCATATTTCTTTTGGCTGCAAAAGTCAGGGAGAAAAAACCTGCACCAGTTTTTTAACAGAAACAATGAGTGCCTTCAACAATCCACAGAAAATAAGTACTCAGATTTGATCCCTCAAGCTACTAATAAATAAAAACAACCAAAACCCAGCCAAAACATAGAAATTCCAAAGCTCCTTCAATGAGAAATATCATCTACCAACACAAATACCCACAGCCAAGGTGTAGAGACCACTGTGACAGCATTTGAAGATACTTGAAGACATTTCATCACTCAGGCAAGCCTGTGAATACAATATCTCTGTTATCCTCAGAGAATTAAAGTGATTGAAAAGAAGAGCTGACAAGATATTTTCAGTCCTTTCAGGCTAAAGGGATAAAATTCCTTTAGTTCTTCTATGACCTCTGTTAAACTCAGATAATAGATGAAAAGCAGCTACTGAAAAAAATGCTTTCTTTCACCTCAGCTCGTTGGAGATCTTTATTCTTCATCTGGACATGAACTTGGTCTTTTCAGTCTATGCACTTGTCACTACAAGGGTAGACTATTTTAACACCTATTTTAACTACATAGGGAAAGGAGGCACAAGGGGCAATTGGGACTGAATTCTCCTTGATTCATTATGTCTCACTCACATCCAGTCAGTAAATCCCTAGACTTCATAAGCTCTCCTGTAAAATTCCAACCAAGAGATGTTCATGTTACCAAACAGGCTGGAACAAGTTTTCCAGCCTAGTGTTTGATCTTCTACACAGTCCACATCACCCCAAAAGTTCTTCATAATGTAGAGATTTGCTTTTTGAAACAAAATAACTTCTGGAGTATAATGCATATTCTCATCCCCTCCTGTTTTAAATTCCTCAAAAGCAGTGGGACACAGTGCCCTCATTTCCTTGAATCTATAAAATAAGAGAGTTGAAGGTAGAAGTCCATGATGATCCTTTCTACCCACACCATCAGCCTGTGGGCACACTGAGATAGGTTGGCTTTTCTAGAAGCCTGCAGTCTCAAAGACTTAGCAAAATACTTAGAATTCCAAATTCCCCTTTGATCCAGAGATTATTTAATCTTGTTTATACATCTACAAAAGTCATTCAGCCAAGTTTCTCCTATTTGCAGTGCCCCTTGGTGCCTGACTTCACAAGCACTGGGTGATTTTGTGAAATAAATAATGACTGTGTCAGTGGGCAGCCATAACTACCAATTTTCTGGCAGGAAAAAAAAACCCTCAGCTCCTCAGCCACACAGTCCAGTGATGCCTCCATAAGACACTGTTGAGCTGGGCTCTCTCTTTTATCTGTCCTGCCTGTGTCACATTTCATGCATCATTTTCCACTTCATGCTTTCATGCCACCAAAACATACATTTTGCAAATCAGTCATGACTCTTCCAGCACCCCCAGTTTCAGCAGTTTCAAAGCCATGATACAATTTCTGAATGAATATAACCAGCTGTGTACTACCTCATTTCTAAATTCCAAACTTGCCTGATGAGATCAGAAAACCTGATCTTGCCACTTTGAGGGAATGCTACACTCAGATGATCTCAAGAGTCCAAATTATCTCCTGTGAGAGCTTTTGGCTGATCTGAAATCTGTTCCAGGAGCAATACATTCACCAGGTGAATGATTCAGGAGGTTTTGCACCTTATTCAGAAGGTTTTGCAAGTTATGAGAAGGAAAGAAAAAGCAATGACTTTTTCAGCGGTCATTCCTTGAAATAGTTCCTTGATCTTCTGCCTTAGGCAATATCTGCAAAGAGTTAATTTGGGTGAGGCATCAAGGTGACCCCGTTGCTCCCAGATCTGTGAGCACCCATGAAAGCACTGCCCTATTAATTCCTACAGCAAAATGTGCCAGCTGCTCTCAAAATGCCTCAGAATTGCACTGACCACGTACTTCTTCCTCAGACAAATTAAAAGGCAAATATATGAAATTTTAAGCACCAAGAGGAGTTCTCCCCAAAGAGCTCAAACATTTCTGTCCTACTTTGTCACCTTCTAAGCTGCCCCTTGTCTTCTCATACCTGTGCTTCCACAGCTGAGTAACTGATCTGTGAGATCGTTCCTAAAGTCAAGATTCTGCTGAGGCTCACACACAAAGCATTCCAAAGCTCCCCTCACCTATATTTTATTTTGTGGAAAAATAGATCAGAACCACAGCAAATGTATTTTGACCAACTCGGTCACCCCACCCTGCTGTTTGAAAGTGGCTTTATTTGCCGCTCATTTCCCTAACTTGCCTGGACACTTTTTAATTGCTGCCCATAAAAGGTTTCACTTTACCCTGCAAACCACTCAAAGTGTCACTAGGAAACCTCTTTGCTTTGACTCCTACTGATGCACCCAGCTCTTTTTCCAGATGGCATTTTTAATTCTACCTCCCAAGGCTTCCAGTTCTTGTATTAGAAATAATATCAATTCTCTCTGAAATATTTTCTTTTCTTTGATTGTTTCTTGCACCATGGATCCACGTGAATACCAGTCACAAATTTACACTTTGAGAGTTGCATCCATCCCATAATACCAGATTACTGTTAGTCTGAAGCAATTATGTCACTTCTGGAGACTTAAGGGCTGTTTCTGCCATAAAGAAAAGTTTGAGATGGTGTCAGGTATTTTTTCATCAGTCACTTGGAAATAGTTTTATATAATCATAGAATCATTTAGCTTGGAAAATACCTCTAAGATTGTTGAGTCCAATGAGTCTGAGAACTTGTGCATTCTTGTTTTCCTGAACCCAGGACATTTCAAACAGCACGAGTTTCTTTGGTTGCAGTTTTCAGAGAGAAGATTGCTCAGTGGCACACTCATTTTATTGCTCTTGGGTCAGCAGATTTTCTTGTCTGTGACTGATGTTTTTCTCTTGTGTTCTCTGTACTCATTCAGGCCTGTACACCTTGCTCTGATGGTGCTGAATTTCTTTCTAAGAAGTTTCTTGGGTAACACAGCCCAGCTTTTATGCAGCTTTACCAAGCATAAGTGCTTTGGGTGGTGACTTCTATTGCTCCAGTTATCAGGTGGCAGAAAGGAAGCAGAATTTTCCCCCTCACCTCCATTACAAATGAAGAACATTAATTATACTTATCAGTCAACAAGGTTCCCTTCAATGGGTGAGCATAACAATAATGCCAGCAAGTGTAAGACTCTCCAGCAGACAGTTTTATCAAAATTATAAATTCTGCATCTTTAGACACATACTTAAAATAAAACAACACAACTTTTGACACATGGGAACCTTAATGAAGTAACTAGCTTTGCCACTACTGGCATAAGCCCAGTTACTGTGAGATAAACCAATTTGAACAGCTTGCCAGATCAATGTTTATGAAAGAGCACTGGCCCAGAACTTGGAGTTTTTGGTTGTATTCCACAATTTGTCAACAGCCTTGTGCTAGTGGCTCCTCTACTCATGTCCCACCCCTTAATCCACAGTTCCCCTTCAAACATACTTTAGATCCATGCTTGAAAACTCAAACCAGCACTGTCCCACTTCCAGCTCTGCTGAAGGAACAGTTGCATTCAGAGCAGCCTAATCACAGGGACAGTTTAATCTGGCACAGAAAGGAAATGGATCAGATGAAATGGAGACTTTGACTCCACCAGCTCTGTGAACAACACAGCCTCAAATGAGCTGTTAGAACCAAACTTTACATGCCACAGTTTTAGTGTATCCTAGATATTACAGGCTGTGGGACATTCATTGGTCCTTGCCTTCAGTGACAGAAAAACCTGTTCAACTACAAAAGTTAATACAGACAAGACTTAATTGCCTGCCAGGTCCTGACCTTGTTTTGTTTCTGCAAGAGAAGCCACTGCTAACTCAAACTGAGCAAACCTCTAACCCAGACCCTGCAGCTGCCCAGGGCCCACAGCAGTGCCCTCTCTGAACAGCCAGGTGTCTGCCTCTGAGGGGTTTCTCGATCAAATCCTCATTTACCTTTTAATACTCCTGAAGATCTAGCCAGGGAAGTAAAAAATCTGAATTTGTATCCTATTCAACAGGTTCTTTTGAAAAATTGTCTCATGATGTCTTTGCAGTTTCAGTCCACAAATTTGCAGGTGTAGGACCTACATTTTAAATCATTTATAAAGGGAATAATTTCATGAAGCTTTGCAACAATTTTGTCCCTTATTTTTTCCAAGGAAAATAATATACAATATCATAGAATGGCCTGGACTGGAAGGGTCCTTAAAAATCATCTCATTCCAATGCCCTATCATGGGCAGGGACACCTTCCACAATCCCAGGTTGCTCCAAGCCCTGTCTAACCTGGCATTGGACACTTCCAGGGACAGGGCAGCCACAGCTTCTCTGGGCAACCTACGCCAGGGTCTCTCCACCCTCACAGAAGAATTTCTGATACCCCATCTAAACCTCCTCTGTCAGTTTGAAGCCATTCCCCCTTGTCCTGTCACTCCAGGCCCTTCTCAAGAGTTTTTCTCCATCTTTTCTATAGGGTTCCTTCAGGCTGAACAATTCCAATTCTCTCAGTCTTTCCTCACGGGGCAGATGCTCCATCCCTTTAATCAGCTTGGCCAGCCTGACACAAAAAATTGTTATCTCCTCACCACCAAAATAATAATAAAAAATCATTAATTTTTCTATGTGTTATTTTGTACTTTTATGATTTAAAGGCAAGGTTATTATTTATAAATAACATGCTACAATGATAAGTAAGGACATCTACAGAGATACCTGAAAATCTTATTTGAAACTTGGACTTCCTGTATTTAGTGAAGTGATCAGCTTTACAGTTCTCACAGCAACATTAAATCCAAAATACTTATACATCAGTTCAGGACTTAGGAAACCTGTTTGACAGAAAAGTTTGACTTACTAAGTTCTGTCTCCAACCTGGGAAGCATTATAGATGTTGCCCTACCTGAATTTTATATCGGCAACCCTGATGGAAAACCTCATTTTACTCCATTGAAATTCCACAAAACTCTCCACTAAGCCCTGACTTTTCTGCTCTCTGTAAAGAGCCAAGCTCACTGAGCCCTGTCAAATTTAGAACAGGAATTTATGGATTGGCACCCTCAATGCCAGACAGCAAAGCAAGCACAGTGCATTCAGCTGAAACAGAGACCACTTTAGCAAAAAACTGATAATCTAAAAAAAATTGTCCAAAACATCAAAGAAAACACCACTAACAGGCAGCTGACTTTTTTCACTCCACACACTTTGTTGATTTGGTTTTGTTTTCTTTTTTTTATAAGAGATTTTTAAAAACCCTAACTTTCTAGGAAGGCTTTAAATTTTTATTCTTTGATCAGAAGAATGAAACTAGCTTAGTGATGCATTTGAACATTTTTTGGCATTCACAACTGAACAAAGATCTGCTCTCAGTGTTTTCAAAAGGGATATCCAGTCTTTCCTAATACATTGGTTTTGCTTCCTCTCTTTATTTATTGTTTCTGAACAGTAAAAAAATACTAGCCATACTGAAAAGATGATTGAGAATATTTTAGCAAAGCACACGAGGGAGAAGCTGAGGATATCCAAAAGCAAGAGAGTTGTAGGAGCTGGGATTTTACAAATCAAGTCAGGTATTGTGAGATTCAGGACAAAACTATACTGTTCACATCCAACTTTGCTGCCCTCTAAAGCTGCCAAGGTAAATTTTCCACATTACAGTGCTCAAAGTGACACAACTACCCAAAATTTACTCTTAAGAATTGGATTACTGTCTTTTAACTGTGGAAAGCAGGTATAAAAAAGTCTGGGGCTTACTAAGAGTTTAAGCAGTTGTTTCGCTAATTCTGTGTGCTTTCAACTGCCCCTGCAGCGCTGATTAACTTGTGTGTGTCAAGTGCAGGGAATAAAAAAGCTGTTTGAAATTTAAACAAGCCTCTAAGAGAAAATCAAGATAAGAAGCCCAAGCATTGAATCACAAGAAGTTTCTGTATTTTGAGTTTCAAGTAAAGAGTCTCATTTCAGGGTTTGTTTGTTGATTTTCCTTTTAAATGACATTGATTTTTATCTGTCAGAGGTCAAAGAACAAAAACTTGACTACTGTTTTAATATCATACAGAAAAAAGCTGGAGGAAGCTTAGCTTGGTGTCAAATCACAGAACCACAGAGCAAGCTGAGTTGGAAGGCACCCACAATGATAACCACCACATTTGGATATGCTCTTCCAGCCTCCTCTTGCCAAGTATTTTCATACAAATTTCAACCCAATACCTTCACTCATGCAGCAGCACTAAATGGACATTTCATATGAATTGCCCAAACTTCATTATATAAGAAGATTACCAAGTACTACAATTCTAACTCTTGTTGTTACAAAAAGTATCACAGGCAATCTTAAAGCTGCAATTTCTTTGTGAGGAACTGGCATTTACCTCAGACATTCTCTTGGAGAAGGTAATAGAAAACATCCATTTTCCTGGACAAAGTCAAAAACCTTCAGAACAAAAACCAACTATTCAAGTATTTGAAACTTCACTAGCCTTAGTACAGGCCTCAAACATTTGAAGTAGCAAAGTAAACAGTGGCAATGGCAAGCTGACGACTTCTCTTTGAAAAGAACAAAATTTTTCTGTAGCTTTCAGAGCTATTTTCTCTCAGCAGGGGCTGCAGATCTCTTGGTAACTGCAGCTCCTGCTCCTCTTCATCCCCACTCCCCTTCTAACACTTGCTCTGCTCATTTCTCATCCTAAATTCATCAACACGGCTCTCTTCCTCCTTTTCACCATCCAGCAAGGGAGCACTGGAAGGACAGGGGGGGCTGTTTTCCTCACATTCTCTTCTGCAGCCTATAGCTCACTCTTCAGGGTCCTCTTTCCTCTGTTACTAAGCAATAAATAAGAATTTTTTTAAATCACATACTTTGGACAACACTTTTTTTCTACTCAACAACAATCAAAACATGCAAACAATGAGGATAAGAGGTAGACAGAGACTGAGGCAAGGAAAGAGTCACAAAACCAGCAACAAGAGTAACAAGACCATTCCTGACACAACCTTTTGGCTACCACAGCCAAAGCAGCCCCTTAAAACCTCAGTACTTAATATCAGACATGAATGAGTACATTTTAACCCTGCATTTTTCTTGTTTAACTCTGTTTTCAAAGCCTTACCTCGCAAGAATGTCTCGTTTTGTTTGAAATGAGCTGAGGCACTAAAACCAGAAATTATTTTTACTTTTCCAGAGATAGGGAACACAAAGCAGCTGGACAACTGAAGCCCTCCTGTGACCCCCCAGGAAAGGAACCTGGAAATCCTGGGAATGGGGATTCACCTCCTACACAGATGCAGGTCAGGTTGAGGGCTCTTGGTGCCCAGTGTCAGCAGAGAGAAGCTGCCCCTGACAGGTAAAACTGCTGCCCCCAGCAAGAGGCAGGTTTCACAACAGCCCATGAAGTCTTAAGGTGAAATCCTTCCTCAACTTAGACCTGCTAAACCTGGGCAAAACTCCACAGGGGCAGAAAAAGACAAACCCTCCATGCTGGAGAAGCAGCACTGGAGAGAACCCTGCAGCTCAGGAAGACTTGACACACATCTGCAAGACTCTTGGGGTTTTTTTTAAAAACAGGAATAACATGCTTTTTTTGTTTGGTTTAGTGGCTGTTTGGGGTTTTTTGGCTAATCCTGTTCTCAGAAAGGCCATTTTACTTGAAACTTTCCACAGCAAAACATTCATCTCCAGGCATCTACCCTGGGTCTGAAACATCAAGATTTAGCACCATAAACAGCTGAAACCAGGACCCGTGTCAGGAAGTGCTTACACATCTACATAGTGGTGAACTGCTAGTTCAAGAAATTAGATGGAATCAGATTTACAAACAACAAACAAAGATTTAAAGGGATCAGTCACAAGGGGGATTATGTCCTTAATGGAATTAAAATATGCATCTCTGATCAAGTGACAAAACACAGCACAGGCAAGGTAAAGAGTAAACCTTGAACTACTGTTGGTTTTCTTCTCTCCATTTTGATAGCAAGTGTATCAAAGTGATGGAGCTTCACCTGCGTCCCTTTTCTGCTCCAAGAAGTAGCAGCCCTTTAAAGCAAGCAGAAACCAGAGTTTCAAGTGCAGAGGGCATGTCTTTGCGCTGTTGCCCAACAAACAGGCTCAGGCTCCAGCCGAGCAGCACCGGCAGTGGAGGGTTCCAAAGACCTTGCTGAGCCAAGGTCCATGTCCCCCCTGGGAAAGGATCTTCCAGGCTGGGGACGTCAGAAATTGACTGACTTCTTCCTCTGCAGTGCTTTTAAAATACAGGGTAGCTGTGGTTTCTATTGACACCCAGAACCATGGCAAAGGTGGTCTAGTTTAATCCCCTCATTATGTAAAAGCGAGGCAAAAAAGACTTCAGGTCATGCAGGTCAAACTGTCTCCCCTCTCCTTCCTGACTACTCCCCACATCACCCACAGCCCAGGTTAGAACTACAAAAGTTGTATGTTCTGTCTCCATCCAAAATCCAAGTCTCTCTTATTTCCAGTTACCATCACAGGCTTATGGGTAAACTCACTTCCAAATCAATCCATCAGTTCTTCCCCTCACGCCCATTTTCTCTCCAATTCTGTTTGAGAAAGAGCCCTTTGAACCAAGGATATTACATTTAATCATACAGCCTCATAAATCATACTGCTGTAATTAAGTCTAATGTTATGTTCCCTCACACTGAGGCTGTGCTCTGTGAACAAGTAAAACTTCTGAAACAAACCAACTTCCCCTGGGGCTCATGGCCTGCTGCATTCCCCTGAGGCTGCTTTGTGAAAAGCTTTCTCTCATTGTTTATTTAAAGATGGCACTGCTGTTGGAGTATTTGAAACAAGCATCAAAATAAGGTTGTTATAAAAGCTGGAGCCGTGCCTAATTGCTGGTGAGAGTGGATAATTACAGAGGATATGAGCTTTGATATATGGATTGAATAGCAAGGTATGCGAGATACAGAGGTGTATTTATATGCCTACATCTCCACTTACATGGCATTTATTGTAAGATCAATGAAAGCAGTTAATAATGCATCTAATAGAGCTTATTAGTTATCACAGAAAAGAAATACACTGTGCAGCTGTAAAGTGTACATCACCATATATTCAAAGCAGCTGCAGAATTCAGATCAGAGCTGCTGCATTAGAAAGAAAACCAAGAGAACATATTCCTGAAAATGCCAAAGCTACAGAGTATTTAAAAAAAATCAGAACCACACAAGCAACACAGTCAAATTTCCTTGGTTCTATCAGTCTAGAGGATAAAGTACCTAAGAAACAAAACATACAAGTACTTTTCCCACAGAAAAGCTGAAATTCATACTCCCTTTTAGGGAGTCTCTCTCTTTTAGGTATTATTTGACTCCCTATGTGTCTGAATCAAATTATGATTAATTTTAGTTATGCCACTCTCACTTTCTTCAGGCTTTTTTATTCTTTTTTTGACTAATTACCTTTTTCCAGCTGGCACATGAAAGAAAAATTTGCTATTAATTAAAGGACGGATACTCTGTTCCTTAACCATAGGATGCAAACACTACATTGGTGTCCTGGAAGAATCAACAGTCACTACATCTTTTCTCTTAGCACCATTCCTGAAGCCAATATGACATATTTTATCCTTTGTTATACTTGCAACATTTTGATTTATGCTGCTTCTTAAGCACTTTCTACTTAATCTTGTCTCTTCACAGAGTATGATTCACTCAACCCCTCCGTGAAGCCCAAGTTCAACAAGACAACTAATTCACAAAAACCCAGTGAAGAAGCCTGAACAAATCTGGGATACTTTGAGTAAGAAAGTTCCAGCAAGCACTTCCACAAATTAAGAGAAGTCATTCAATAAAAATCAACATTACATGCAAGGAAACGAGTCCAAAATATTTTACAATACAATTTTTGCTGCTACTTAGAAGTAAATCTCAGCACCCCTCACCATCCAGGGCCATCTATCATGGAGCAGGCCGGTCCTGCTGCATGCTCCATTAATTATGTTCCAGGAGATCTCTCACTGCACATTTTGGAGGTGAGACAGGAATGCAGCTCCCCATGGTGACTAACAGGCCCATCATCAAACTTTCCTACAGCTGATCCTGGCCATTGGTGTTACTTACTTTTTTTTTTTTTTCCACCTCTCTAGGCAAGAAAATTTTCCTACCCTCATTGTACTGATAGGTGATTAATGCAGGTTTAATTGCCACCATGCATCATTGAAGCATTCACAGCTGAAAAAGTGGGAAAGGTGGTCTCAACAGCAGCCCAGGACAATGTGAGATCTCTGGATTCATTGCCTGGCCCTGCCACACGTCTCCTGTGGGACATAAGGCCTCTAAGTGGGCAGAAGCCAAAACACATCACAAGCTAAAGAAGTAAGGGAAAGCCCTACAGAAATTAGCACAGTTCAATAATCCACTGTCAAACATATCTTGCAATGACAGAATGCTACCAATAGATGTAAATTGCTTTTCCCAAACATTTCCTCGACTATCAGCTCATACATCCAAAAGCATTCTCATTTTTTAAAAGGAAGGAGGGCAGGTGAGGAAACCCAAAGAGCCTTGAGGTTGGAAAAGCCAGACTACATCATCAGCGCCTCAAAGCAGCATCCAAAGCCAGAGGAAGCCCAAAGCCAAGCAGAAAAAAAAGGGCAGGGAATTCCTTGGACTCTCAGTACCCCAAGAATCCAAAGGTCTGCAGTAGCCAACAGGGGAAGCTGAGGCCTGAAAACCTCTACTTTACCATGATCCAGAGGCGCTCCCCTCCTTGTGGGATCCACAGACTACAACATTCTTCTGGAGACAGATGGTTACACTTCTTCTTCCAAAACTGAGCAAAACTGCTCTCTTTTCAAATAGGGACCAAGGAGCAAGAATTGAAGCAGCAGTGCCCAACTTCCCTGCTCCCATCCCATCTACAGCACTAACCCCCGATGCAGAGAGGCTCAGTTTCCTCTTCTGACTAAGAGGGAGCAAAGCTGAAAGCAGAGCCTTCATGCTCACATCCAACAGCTGTTTATAGCACTGAAACCATTCACAGACAAGGAGGGTGAGGGCAAGGACACAGGCTTCTTCCAGCTCCAAGATGTGTTCCAAGCCTTTGGGACCCACTTACAGAATGTAGTTCCAGCAATTCTCAAACCCTCTTTGTAGAAGGAGATGTGGAAAGGCATTTCTACCCTCACCTAGCACCTCTCAGCATGCTCACCTGGACACAGATCCTCTGTTCTGTTCTCTTTAGGAGGTTTATATCTCCTAAACTACACCAGAGCAAGATTTCCACACTTGGGTTACAGTAGATATGAACCTGGCCCAACACATGATCTGGACAGCTCAGCAACATCTTTCTCTCGGCTTTTGGTTTTCTGGGAACACTGAGCATGTGAAAATTTCTGCACTGGCAAGTGAGGAAAAAATATTCCAAAATTCAAGAAACAGCCTATGCTTCAAAATCTCCCTCAAAACTCACGTGTTGAGCTGGATCAACCCTCAAAGGAGTGGTGTCCACTGACATGACAGACTTGCCCAGCTTGGAGAGGTGCTGTGCACTTTTTTACCTTATTTATAGAACGGCCTTGCTCACACTTTGTTTAAGAAACAATTAGCCTTTGACAGCTTAAAATAAACAGGACTCTCTCTCTCTCTCTGCTGAACAGTCACTAGCCCTGAGCAGGATTTCAAGTTTTTGACACAGCATAAGACTCCCCAGTGGGCTCAGTAGTGTAAGAGAGGTGCTGGGCAAGTTAACCTTTCAGAACAGCACCCTGAGCAATCCAAGCAGGAGTAATCAAACGAGGATTCACATCAGTCAAAGGAAGCAAATGATCATTCTCAATCCTACCCCACTTCTCTTCACCAACTAGAGGCACCTTTGGAAGGGGAGGCCTCCTCTTTCCAGAGATTTGCAGAGAACCTTCAGGAATGCAGAAGATGCAGGAGTTCAGCATTGGTTGCAGACCAAAAGTGCAGCTGGCCAAGCTTTTTCCCTGAACACAAGAGGTTTTCTGCCTCCTGTATTGCTACAGCCAGTCCAAAGGCAGCAATTGCAATAGCTGGCACAGATAATGTCACTTGGCATCTCAATTTTAAATTTCAGTCCAAGCTCTTGTACCACCAGCAGGGGGTCAGCATTCCCATTGAGTAGCAGTGGGAGTTTTCCACTGGTGACTTCAAGCTTCCCAGAGCTCCTCCACTCCAGCCTCCTGGTTCTGCAGCTGCCTTTACCGTGCCAGGGAGCAGGGCACAAAAAGGCTGTGCTGAAAAGCCAACAGCGGTACATCAGCATTCTTGAACTCCTGTCACATCCCAGGTATTTTTCTTGAGCTGGGTTTTCTGGCTAAAAGAGAGCCTGGATAGAAAATGTTGGCTCGAGCTCACTTGTTTCTTCTAGTAAAGAGCTCCCATGTGCCCTAGGCAAGCCTGGATCTTGGCTTCTCCTCTATAAAACTGGGAGTAAAAGTCCTGCCTTAACTCCGAGGGATCGGGGAGGATCAGCAGCCTGAATCCTGTGACAGGGCCATGCCAACACGTATTCAAGTGACAGTTGTATGAGCACCAGTCACAGCCGGAACATCCACGACACGAGCAGGTGTTCTCAGAAAGGAGGAACACAATGAAAAGCAAAAGCACGGCATGCTCAGCTTCCTCCGGATAACAGAACCCAGCGATGAGAAAAAACAACACCACCAACCCAACAGACTGTGCCAGCAAAAAGGAAGTGCTGGGGAGAACAAGAGTAAGAAACAATATCCAGTAATTAACAGCTGCAGAAAGCAAAATTTTTCAGACAGAATTTAAAGTTGTAAGAGTCAGCAAAACAAAAGATGTGAGACAAAACGGGGAGCCACGGAGAGACAAGGCACCAAATTAACAAATGGAGGAACACACCATGGAAAATACTTGTCAAGAGATCAAAAGAGTGAACAGCAAGGATTGGGTGCAATCATAAGATTTGAAAAAATATAAAACACCTCGAACACCAGCTCTTTTCTAGTAACAGCAGCACACCAGTTAACCTAGACATTCATTGTTTGCATTTTCACACCAACAGTGCTCCCATCGCAGGGATCTCAGAACACAGGGGGCCTAACACAAACACAGGATACCAGGCACACATTAACTTGCCTTAGCAAGTTTCACTGCTACTCCAGGGGTACCAGTAAGGTTTAGGCAGATATTTAGTAGAGTTTGACCTGCCTTGCCAATTGCATCACTTACAACCATGCAGCACAGGAGCTGTTTCCAGCCGCAAAGGTTTCAGGACATGCCACAAAGTCACTGAGGCTCCTGCACCTCTCCTACAAACATCAGAGGGAACTACCGCACCCTCGGGACAGATCACTGCAACCCAACTACAGGATGGTTTTAAAAAATGTATCAACATAAAGAAATGTATCAGTGTATCTCTGGCTTTCCCTCCTGGATTCCAAAAGAGTGATTTAACGCGGTCACGGTTAATGAAAAGTTGAAGCAAGCAGCGGTCCAGTGAAGTAACCACAGCTAAAATACATCTTTTCACCTCGCAAAGAGCTCGCGGGAAAAGCATCCCCATGAAGCTAAACATCTGGTTATAAATATCTCATCATTGACAACCAGATTGTACCGGACACAAACCTGAAATAAAGGGACATTTAACGAGTTGATTACAACGATGAGCAAGAAAGCAAAGGGTTTGCCTTTTACGTCTTTGTCAAAAATTCTCGGACGGGCAATTAAACTTAATTAATTATTTAATTAAAATATCAGCTATATATAAAGACCGTAGGAAGGCGTTTGGGCAGGGCAGAGAGCGGGCTCTGGTGCTGCGCTCGGTGCCGGGAAGCCCCGGCAGGAGCCGAGCGGGGATCCCGGCACCGCCGCCGGCACCGCGGCAGCCCGGGCCCGGCTCGGGAACTTCTCTCATCCCCTACCGCTCCCCATCACTTCCTACTTTCCCCGCTCCGCCGAGCAGCGCTGCCGCCCCTTCCTGTGCCGCTGCCGCCGGCGCTGCCCGCGGGTCGGCTCCGCGCAGCGCGCACGGCTCCGCCGCCCGGCCCCCACTCACCCCAGCGTGCTGATGAACCCATTGACGGAGCCCTCCGCGTACAGGGACACGATGTCCCCGATGTACAGAAAGCTGGACATTTTCTCAGACATTCTGGTTCATTTTCCAGCTGGGTTCCGCGCTCCTCCCCTTCGAGGTGGAAAAAAAAAATTAAAATAAAATCAAAGCAAAGGACAGCGATCCGTGGGGAGGCCGGGAGCTGAGGCTGGCGGGCGGGGGGCTGAGCGCGGCCCCTGAGGCGCCGAGAGGGCTGACAGGAGTGCGGAGCGCGGCTCTGCACGGCCCGGCCCCCGCCCGCCCCCCGCGCCTCCGCCCCCGCCCGCCCCCGCCCCGCCCCCCGGACCGAGAACGGAGCCCCGGGCCAGGGACCGGGCTCTGGACAGGGGACAGAGTCCCAGGCAGGGAACAGAGCCCCCGGCAGGGAACCGAACCCCGGACAGGCAGCCCCGGGGCCCCCGCCGGCCGGGAGAGGGGCTGCCGAGAGCCCCGGACAGTGATTCCCCGTGGGCGGCTGCCCGGGGCTGGAACCCGCGGGGGCAGCGGCTGAGGGGCTCAGAGCTGAAACCGGGGCCGTGAGGGGACGGCGACCCTTCCCCACAGCCGCCCGCTCCGCTGAGAGAGTGCGCTTGGTATGGTCGCCAGAAGTGCCACCCTCTGTTTTATGGCTTGCAAACTTCAGGAACCACATCTCCTTTAGTTAATGTTTTTAATGAGAAGCAGACCATGCCGCAGTGCTGTGCAGGAGGTCACCGAATCACAGGATGGGTCAGGCTGGAGGCCACAGTGGGTCAGCCGGTCCCACCTCCCTGCTCCAGCAGGGCCATCCCAGAGCACAGAGCACAGGACTGTGCCCAGCTGGTTCTGGAATATCCCCAGTGAGGAGACTCCACACCCTCTCTGGACAATCTGTTCAGGGCTCGGTCACTGCCCAGGACAGAAGTTCTGCCTCATGTCCAGGTGGAACCTCCTGGGCTCAGTCCCTGCCCGTTCCTCTGGTGCCATTGCTGGGCCCCTGGAGCAGAGCCTGGGCCCTGCCCTGAGCCCTCCCTGTGACAGGGACAGCCAGGGCTGAGGGCTGGGGCTCCTCTCACCCCCAAAAGCACACATTTCCATAAGAAAATTACCACCAACTTAACAATAAAAGAACCCACCCTCAACGTAGAGAGCATTCTGGAAACCCTTTCTGCCCAGGCCATTGCAGCCTCCCCGTGCTCACCAGAGTGGGGCTGCCAGGGATCCCCCATCACGCCCAGCTGGAAGAGGGCACGGTTTCCAGAGAGGCTGCAGCCCGTGCCTTGGTGGCCAAAGGGGCTCAGGGAAATTTGAACTGCGCAAACTCACTCTGCTTCAGTTCACTGCCCAAAACCAAGGACCAGCCCACCAAACCATGCATCCAGTATGAGACAGAAGTGTTCAGTTTCAAGGTAAGGCTATCCCCAGCAGGAGACGCTTATTCTTAAAAATACTGTGCATTCTTTAAAGAAAAATGTGATTTTCACTAACAGTTTTAAGAATCAAACTATTTCTACTTTTTATGATTTTTCAGGTATAATTTACCTAACTCAGACAGTTCTTCTAATTACAAGCAGTATTTGTTAACCACTGTATTTTAAAAACAAACTGTTTGGAATAAAAAGGAAAAAAAAAAGCCTGATTAAGTACTAACTCTGAAATTATAAGAATATTAATCTAGTCTCAGGAGTGTGCAGACTGCTGGTAGTGAGTAACAAGCTGAGGGTTTCACACTAAAATTTAATCTCTCAGACCTATAACTTCCAACCTTATCGCACTCCTGAGCATAAATTGTTGAGATCAGGAATGATGAGTCTCCAAATTAAAAAAAAAAAAAGGGTGTTGCCATTTAAATGTATGTTATGCCATTCTAGAGGTTCCTCTTTTGCTCTTTTGGTGAGTATATTGGATTTGCTTCTTTCTCTTGTACCTGCTGTGATACAAAGACACCAGCAAAGACTCCTCATATGGAGACAGGCTGAGAGAGTGGGATTTGTCCAGCCTGTGGAAGAGAAGGCTCTGGAGATACCTTTTAGCAGCTTCCAGTACGTAAAGGGGGCTTACAAGAAAGCTGGAGAGTGGCTTTTTGCATAGGGCATGGAGTGATAGGAGAAGGGAGAATGGCTTTAAACAGAAAAAGGGTGGGTTTAGATTGGATACTAGGAATAATTTCTTCTCTGTGAGGGTGATGAGGCCCTGGCACAGGTTGTCCAGAGAAGCCCCTGGATCCCTGGATGTGTCCAAGGCCAGGTTGGGTGTGGCTCTGAGCAAGCTGGGATAGTGGAAGGTGTCCCTGACCAGGGCAGGGAGTTGGAACTGGATGGGCTTTGATGTCTCTTCCAACCTAATCCCTCCTGTGATTCTGTGTACACACATATACAGGCTTAGATCTGACACTTACCCGAATTCTTCCAGCTCAGTCTCTTGGAGTCACCACAGTTGTTAAATCCTTCCCGGAAAAGCCATATGAAGAGAGCAGGTGCCAGGAACCAGCCCTTGCACAGGAAAGCCAAGGATGGGGCCCTTCAAACTGCCCCAAACACACAGAGCAAACCCCAAAGCTGGGCTAATTCAAAACATTCCAGAATTAGAAACTGAAAGTCCAAGCAGCACAAGGCACCAGAGGGCAGAGAAGCTCTGGCTCCCTGCCCACGTGCTGACTACATGAAAAGCATTGACCCAGGAGCCACCACACACAGGGCTCAGGTGTTTTGTGTCATGGAAATGTGCTTCTGGGCAGCTTGAGCTGAGCAGCAAAGGCTTTACAATGCATTGACAATATCCTTTGCCCTCCTGACCCTGTTTATCTCAGCCATTTTATACCAGGCTCTAATGGCCTAATTAAGATACTTTAGCCAGGGTGGTTTCACATTTCCAAACAGTAAATGAAACCCTGGCATGCCTTAGATCAGTGGGAGTATTGCTGAGAATGAACTTCAGAACTTGGCCAAGAAGCAGGATTGTCTGTCCTTGGTGTGCCTGAGAGCAAGGCCCCATTTGGGACCATTCTGTCAGGAGGGAACAGCTCTGTTGCCTAAACACAGGTTATTGGGGCCGTTTGAAATGTCCTTTGGCACCTGAGACATCCCTGTGGGCTGTCAGCAGCGAGGCAGGACTGCTGTGTCCTTGACAGCTCTGCCTGGGTGGGGAGAGAGGGGCTCACAGCTTTTGCCACTACAAGAAGGTTAATTCAGGTCACTTCAGAAAATATTTGGCTTATGCTTGCCATGGCAAAGCTGGAAACTGATAGCAGTCCTACACTTGCAGTCATCTTTGCTTCTTCCCCACCCAGGGGAAATCAAGGCTGCATTCTCTTTCACTTCTAGGCTTGTTCATCTTGGCTCAGGCTGGATGGTGCCAGCAGCTGATGGTTGCCACCTCCTAGCTCTCCAGTGAAACCCATGGAATGAACTGGAAATCTCAATCCAAGCAGAGAAAGCTGTTAACTAAAAATGAGTCCTAGGAAATCAGCAGTTTTGCAGAAAGAGTCACATCCTGAAAGCAGTCAAGTATTTAGGCTTCATTTTAAACTGTGCCATTGAAACACCCTGATAATCTCATTGAAGTTACCAGGTGATCTGTATGTTCAAAATAAGCCAGCACTTACCCACTTTTGCAGGCTAGGTCTTTAACTGGTAGAAAGAACGCCCCGGAAAAGAATATCTGAGGAACCCTTGCTCTTCTTCTCCTTGCAGACAGGAAACGTACGTAGGGACAATCCTCCAGCATTTTTGACAAGCATTTTAGCTCTCTTCTATTAAAAATAATGATTATGCCTGAGTGCTAGTTTTATGGAGATGGTATCTGGAAAAAATTTAATTAAAATGAAAGAGATTTTGTCACGACAAGTCTACATAGAAAAAGATAAAACAGGGCCAGAGATTATAATAGAATATTGCTTCATTTATCTGGAGCAGAAATACACCAAATGGGTTATTTGGATAAATATGGGTATTTTTACTACAGTTTTAACTTCGTAATTAGCTGCAGGGTGAATGAAGGTGAGGCTGCTTAGTCAATAACTGGGATATGTTTTCCATCAGTTATCTCTGGTAATCTTTGGTTTCAAAGCTGGGAATATAGGCTTTGCTGTGAAACAGGACCCAGATGCAGGAATCATCACCTGGAGCTGACAGACTGCACTGGTGAACATATTCCTCTGTGTATTGTAAAAGTGAGGAAGTCTTCCTTTCTCAACTCTCATTTCTAGTCTATTACTTATTTTCAGAGAAGAAAATATCCAAGCAATTTCTGCAGTGGTACTCTGACATTAAGTCTCTTTATAGAAGTATTTGACTATATTTTAATGCAGGGAAACTTTACCTTGATGTCTAGGTCCTAGATTTTGATGTTCATTCCAGTGCTGAGGCAGAGGAGAAGCAGCTTAGCCACAGAGAGGTCAACACAAACACCCCATTGCAGCACTGAGCATCCACCTTAGATGTGAAAATACACAATATTAGGAAGTCCTCAGACTCCAAAACCTCACTGAGTTAAATAGGCTGATATCATCCTATTCCTGCTCTTTTTCCACCCCTCACATCTTAGGAAGATGTCTGAATTTCCTGCTCTCCTTGTCTAAACAGGGGAGGCTCCTGACAGAAGCTGAGCTTTTTATACATTTGAAAATTGTCTGATTGGAAAGGTTTTAATCTCACACCTACACAGCCTCTCTGCTGGATGAAGTTACAGATGTTTGGGCCACTCCAGGGAAGCAAAGTGAACCAACCAGAGCTTATACAACAGGCAGCATTGATGTTTGTTTTCTCGAGAGCAGAGGATAGTGCTTTCCAGCTGCAGGGGAAAAGGGGGAAGAGAAGAATGCCTTTAACTGTTTTAATACAATAGATGTAGATGGGAGCAGGCCAAAATCCAGGCAGGCACCCCAGAGCTTTAGCATGAAGCTATATGAAAGTTTGGACTCAGAGCTTTGGGTTTGTTTCTTATCTTTCTTATAGAAAAGAAAAAACAAAAAAAAAAACCCAGACATTTTAATATTTAAAATCCAACTCTGATTTTAAAGCCCATCTGTAGCTGGAGTATTTTTAATAAGCTTATCTAAAGCAATGCACAATTAACAGCTTACTTGAGGAAGGCCTGGTTTTTCAAGGCACCCAATGAAGTTTCCCACAGCAGCTGAAGACACCCATCACCTTGTGGATATTCATATTTGAGCCAGCCAAGCTCTTCCCTGAGCATAATGGCATTTCAAAACACTGGGTTGTACAAAATCAGAGTGACTTGGCCCACGGGTCGGATCACAGGGCTCCAGAACAGCTCTTTTTGACAGTACCCGCACACAGGAATTGATTTACTGCTGGTAGAGCTTTGTTTTACTTTGCCTATAGCAAACGTCAGAGCAGGAGCTGATTTCTTGAGAGATAGCCAGCTGTGGGGACTCAGTTTGCCTTTTTTCTCCTTGTGGGAGTTAACTCTTTCTGATGTTGTTTCAGACAATATGTTGATATTGGAGCCATACAAAATATCAAACATCTGGTTAATAAAAATTACACCAACGGAATACCCCAGGGAAAAAGAGGCCTGACAGACATAAATGTGATTTAGTAACGTAATAAAGCAGTGAATCATGCAAAATGAGCGTCATTACTTGGTTGAGAATAATGAGAAAACCAGAATATGGAGCATTCAGTGCTGGTTTACCTACTTCATTCAACCTGGCTTAGGTAGGAACAGGAAATTCCAGCTCAATTCCTAACACCTTGTCTTGTAAAGGACTTTCCCTTGGAGGGAAACACATTTTTCTTAACATTAAAAAATGAACAACTCTTGCAGGCAACCTCTTGGGGATTTCACTAGGAAATGGGCGTGAGCTTTGCATCCTCAGTGTCCAGGCACACTGGGTCACATTGTGGTGTGAATGAACAGACAGGGGCTGTCTGACTTGCTCTTTGCTACATCTGAATTTACAAGAGCTAATATATGTACTAATTCGAGTATTTAAATTATCACTGCCTTGCCATAATAATTTCTTGAAAGAAACAGACCTAGAAATAAAGAAAACTGAAGCTATTTGTGAATTAATACCTTAAGTAAAAGGAGTTTAGATTAAAGAGGAAGCTTGGCCACCCTTGTAGCTGTGGCACGACACAGCAGCTATGTAAATAAACTCCTGAGAGCAGCTCCAAGCTATTCCAATGAAGATATTTCCCCTTGCCATACATTCGAGCCTCTCTGAAATCAGTTTCCAACTGTTCCACCACCAAAGCTGTCCATTCAAAGAGCCAAACACGAAAACCTAACCAAAGCAGAAAGCACAATGTGCCTTTCTCTGAAAAAAAAAAAAACCCAAACCAACCCCTACAGAAAGGATGCTTTATTTAGAGGGCTCAGGAAGTTGAAGCGTTGCCTTCTATCAGCTCCTGACCGCAGAGCGAGCATCAGGAAGCGCACAAAATGAACTCACTATTCCTGCAGGGAGCAAGTGCCAGCGGCTACACCGGGTTTGCTTCCAACCTTGCAGCCCTCACTGCCAGCCCCCACAGCCTTGTTAATCAGCCACTGTCTCCTGGGGCTGCTGTGCTGCTTGGCTGCTTCAAAACGAACACTTTCCCTACCAAACAGAGACAGGGGCACATACCTTGTTTGAGGTTTCTCTTTTGCCAGCTGTCCTGAGACTTCAGAAGCCTGAAAACACAGGCAAAAAAAGTGAATCATCTTCATAAAAGGGGAGAAAAAGGCCTCCTGTAGAGGACAGTGACTGTAATTAAAAAGCAATTGTGTTTTGAGTGCTGTCATTAATACTGGCTGACCAATGGCAGCAGTTACAGTGTGGATACAGCATCCGCAATATACAGCATTTATTTAAAATAAATGTATTTTAAACCATGCAAGCAATATTCCACATAAACTCAAAGTTGCCATTTTTTTTCAACTCCAAAATTGAGAAAGTTTTGCAAAAATTTCCACAGTAAAGTCTAAGAAAAACAACAGTTCTAGTAAGAGATCTAAGAAAATGCAGCTGGATAAAGTGGCAGTTGTTAGCAGCTAATTAAAAAAAGTGAAAAATATCTGTAATTGCTGTATGGCTGCAGTTTAATTGCAGCTGTGGAGCTTGGAAAGCATACCTGAGGAATACCTCCCTACCTTTCCTAATTTTATCATGCAGAGCCTCAGGAAAGATGCTTCAAACCTGTGGAAGCTTTACACTTCAAGACTGCTTAAAAAGCATTGTGCTTTTGATGGTTTTTTCTGATCAACAATTTTTTTTTTTCCTTTCTGAAAAGCTTTTGCAGAATAAATACAGCTCTATTTTTTTTTTTTTTTTTTTTTTTGCCATAATTGTGTCCTTTCACCAGCATACTGGCCATGTTTAGAGCGAAAAAAAGAGGCTGTGGACAGCCTTTTTCTTTTTGGGGGCACATTAAAAATTACCAGGGCAGGGAAAAATTGTGATTAGTTTTAGTCAAGCAGCTGCCACCAGGCCCATCCTTCCTGGGCCACACCGGCATTTTTAACCTTGGGATGAAGTGCATTTCTCTTTCTGGTCCAGTTCAGGCAAGGAAACATCAGGAAAAACGGCTTTTTTTTTTTTTTTTTGGGAAAACCATCCTTCCCTCATGAGAGCAGGGGCCACAGATCTTCACCTTAGGCCCATTCTAGCTTTGGGTAAAATAAACTGAAAATACTGTTTTAGAGAGGGGAACACAAGCCAACAGGCTTTCAGTAGTTGGCACTGCATGTCCAGAGAAGCCATTTGGGGAGGTCTGGAGTCATTAAAGCCCATTTAAAGCCATCACTCCTCTCCCTTACCCCAAGAATTGGTGTTTCTCAGAAATGTGTTTGGAAGAGAAAATTAGAGATCAAGAGTTCTATTGGTCTCTGTGTCTAGAGATTTTTTGGATGAGGAGGTCCAAGAAATCCTCTTTGACAGTCTCAGCCTCCCACACCCTCACCTCTGATCCATGCTGGCTCTTTCCAAGGTCATTTCTACTTTTACCTCTCCCAAATGCAAATTACTTTCCAGGACACTATGGAATTTAATTAGCACAGCCAATGACTGGGCTGTGATTCCAAGTAGACATAAAATAGCTTCGATGGCAAATATGGACCAAAATGTGAGGTTCACACCACCATTATTTCAAAGTGATTTTATGCTTAGATGCAGGAAGCATCTTGGAGATGTTCTCAAAGGATTTCTGTCACCTCAGTCCAGCTGTGCCCAGGGAATGAGAGCTTGAGTAAGGATAAAAACGGAGAAACAATTTTGGCGGGCTTTTAATAAATTAATATGGAGTTGTGGACGTCACAAAAACATTACAGCACATTTGGATTCCCCAGACTGGAGTCTCTCTCTTCATACCTGTCTAGAATGTGATGGGTTGAAACAAAAATCTTATCCAAAAGTATGTCGAATGCTGAACTGCTAAATTTATCTGGAACTTTAAAAACAAAACAAAAACCTGCATACTAATCACATGGACATACCTGATTTGCTCCTTCATTTAGGAATGCCTTGTGCATTTGCCTCTGTCCCCTACCAGTATTTAACATTGTACTAAAGGTGTAAAACATGAGTCAGAAAAAAAACTGCTTTATGTTCATGCCTTTTCCATGAGAACTCACAAGGTTTTGTTTGCATTTATTTTGTGGGTAGTTTTAAAATATGTTCCTCATTTGGGTGTCTTCCTCAGCCATGACAAAAGTTAGCAGAACAGCTGAATCCTGAAAAGCTGAGACATGCAATTTCATATCCTCCGGCATCATAAGATTTAAATAGATCCGTGATGTGGATACTCAAATAAATAAATCCATGTTTTAGTGGATTTTACCTAAATTGGTGAAATAACCTCCTGTTTCTCAGCTGCTTTTGCAAGATGTTTTGCATCTCTGCAGCAGTGGAAGTTAGAAATACGAATGCATTTAGGAAATTAGATTTTAACTAATCTGTAGGCAACCACAAACGAATGCATTAAAAAAGCAGAACCATCACCCACCATTTCTATTTTGCCAACCCAAGAAAGGAAAAGATAGGAGCAGACGAATTATTTTACTAATAAAACTGGATTTTGCTTAAAAAGCACTGAAGAAATGCATGTTGTTACCATGTCACAGGCAAAAAAACTGCTGGAGATAGCTAATAAACCCCAACATTTAAAATGCACATGGACACACTTAGCACTACACTTGACATTATCTCCTCAGTGATCTGCAGAGATATTAAAGTGCTGGTTGAAAACAGATGGGTAACATAGAAGTGAAGCCTGCCCTCTGACATCAGCACAATCAGCACCTCTGTTTCACAACCAGGCTGGGAACTGCCACCTCTTCAGTGGCAGGGAGATAAAAACACCAACAGGAGACGTCCTGCCTCGTGCACACTCCTTATTCAACAGCTGCAAGCACCCAGAACAAGCTCACGAGGTATAGGACTGCATCACATCAGGGCAGACTGGATGGGCATTCACCCACAAGTGTATTAGAGAGATTATTAATCTGAAAATGAGGGTGTAAAGGCAAAAGGGGGGAAAAATGCAAATTTCTATCAGTTTTCCCCTCATCTGACGTCTAGGAGAAAAACATACTTCACATGGCAACCAGAGGCTGTAGAAATCCCCTGGCAGCTGGCTGGTAGAGCAAAAGAGGAACAGGCAAATGCTTCTATGAGGACACTGCTGAACCCCTCTCCAGGACAGGGAAGGGGGCGGAGGATGTGCTTGGTCCTCGGTGCCATTTCTGTGACAGTGAAAAGTACCAGTAAGGCACCATTCCTGCAGCATTGCTGGGATGAGCCCACTCCTGCTCCCAGAACATGCTGCCAAGCTCTTGTTTAATCCTCTCTCAGCTTTTTCTCCCCATCACCCCTGTACCTCCTATTTTCAGTCTCTGCAACAGCCTCAAGGCCACTCCATCCTTCCCTGGCAGGGACAGGTCTGGCTGCTGCTGCTGCTTCCTGATGCATTCATTCCTCCTTTCCTGGATCATGCACATGAGCTATGAACGGTGAACCTGGGGTTTTTGAAAGCCACAGAGAAAAGCAGCCCTCCCCCAACACCAAGAATCTGTCAGTGTATTTTGAGAGATAAAAGCTCCCTCTTGGCCATCCCATTGATGCTTAGGTTGAGAGGGTTTGTATTGCAAGGTGACCACCCCTACTGAAAGGCTGTCTTACACATGGCAGAGACTGATCTCCTTCACCTGGGAGGTGCAGGACTTTGGGAAAGGCAGTGTTTGCTGCTTACTGGCAAGTACCTGTCCCTCATTTCCCTCTAAAAGGATACCACATATTACTCTGTAGAGAAAGGAGGCTTGTTGCTTTCCTTCAGATGCCAAACTAATAATTGGCATTTGTTCTTCACAGTGAATATTTATTCTTCTGTCTCAGAGCCCTTGCCAGTTATTAGGACCTCAGCATGATGCACATCCTGCATGGACCAGGCAGCAATTTCACCCTTACATGTGACCTCAGGTGAGGGCTGTGAAAGAATAAGGAAAAATCAGCACACATGTTGTTCAGCCCCTGAAGTGCAGAAAAACCTTTACCTTTTTCAGTGGGCTTTTATTCAAGTTTGTCACCTGGATGTGGTGCCCACTGCCCTATCCCAGACTCCCACATGTGTGCACACACACAGCCTCAGCTGCTGACAAACTCCATCACACATCAGCTCACTGCTGCAACAAGGATGATCTGTATTCCCTGAACAAAATCTATGAACTTGCTGCAAAATTCTTACAACCCATTTCCAGAAAAGCACCGGCGTACCACACAACACAAAACAATGTTAACAGCAAAGAGATATCCACAAAGAATGAAAAGCAGGATTCAAATGAAAGGGAACACCCAGCAAATAAAGGAGGCAGCTTATGTGTTTCTAACAAAGTAAAGATAAATGGGCATAAACAGAGAACACAAGCAGCCATGCATGGCTTGTTTGTGAGTGGAATTAGCTGACAGTGTATTGCATAAATCTTGGAGTAAATGAGATACACCAGGGAGCTCTTGGATGCTCTTTACTAGCAGTAAATCAGCTACTTTTCATTATTTCCCACTGATGCTGTTACTGGAAGTGCATTCAGCTAATTTTTAAATAAGGTACTTTCTGTACCCAAATGGCAAACAAATAACTGATTAAATGGAGAGATAGCATACCCAGAAGATTTGCATCTATCTAACAGCACCTCAAGTCATATAATTATGCTTTGTAACACCACAGTGAAGGGCTTGAATGAAAATTTCCCAAAGACAAGGATAGTAATTGCCCCAACATGAGGTTCCTAATTTATTTTTTAGTATCAGTATCACACACAATCCCCCCAGAGGTGTTGTGATGCCTGAAGGTCCCTCCAGTCTCCAAAAAAAGGAGTAAGTTTAATTTTAGCCTTTTGCACAGTATTTTTGTGTTTACTGATATAAAGTGTTATGTGCAGGGTTTTTTTTCTTCTCCCTCCCAAATCTGTGTGCATGAAACCAAGGGCAGAACCAGAGCGATGACCCACTAGTCATAATTGCTTCACCTTCACAGTGAGATGCAATAAACCCACAAACAAACTGACAATTACACTCTTGGCACCTGCTTTTCCATCCCAGCCCACCAGCTCCACAGCACAGGTCCTTGCTTCTGGACCTGCAGAACCATGAAAATTCCACACCCACAAAGGACCCACTTCTGTAATTCCTCCCAGGAGCACTGGGGGTAAGACAACAGCTCCAAACCTGCAGGAAGATGATGGCAGGCAGGATAGGCAAGCTGTGACTGCTCTGCAACAAGCTTAAACATTACACTTATGTGACAGCTATTTAGGAGAGAGAAGCATTACTAGTCATGGCTTGGATTAGAGACAGGAAAAAAGGGAAGCATATATGACTTGGAGTGGAAAATAATTTGGCTTGTGGCACGCATTTTACAGCATTTATTGATGATGGATCAAAACCATTTGCTTCTAACAGCTGCATATCCTCTAAAATGTGGCAATTTAAGATGGTAAATAAGATCTGTGGTAATTAAGTCTCCCCTGCTCCACCAAATACCTTGAGCAATGCATTTGATGAGTTAGCTTCCAGCCTCTGCCTCAAATTTGCTGCCTCATCCATCCAAAAACCACCTGACCTCAAGCATGGGAGAAGAAGGAGAGAAAGAAATCTTGAACTCCCAGCTGGAGAATATTCCTAATGTAGACAAACTCCAAATAGTTGCATTCCTCATGCTCAATTACATTTATTTGCTACCTGCTCAACAGATGAGAATCCTACATACACAGAGATACATAGGAAATCTCTTGCAAAACAGATCCAAAGGCTGCCTAAAAATGAAGCTCCCTCCTCCTTCCCAGCTCCCATAAAGTGCTCTGTCTGTGAGCAGCCCAAAATTACACTGGCTGAGGTGTCTAGAAACAGGAACCCTCTCCAAATCATGTTTGTCCTGGGGTGATGAGACAGATGATGTTCCTCAAATCGCTCCTGCCAGGGAGCTCTCCTCGGCTGCAGCCAGCTAAAGCCTTGGAAGAGAAGGACTGTCCTTTCCAGACTTCCTAACAGAATAGTCCCAGTGCTCAGCAACAAAGTGGTGCAGGGGTTGTTAAGGGTTAGCACTTTTCTCCTGTGAGAAAAATAAGGAGCAAACCAGACAGAGGATCTATTCCACCACATGAACCTAAAGTTGGCCCAGAGCTCATGACAAAACCAACTCCCATTAAAAAAAACAAAACAAGCAAACAAACAAAAAACCTCCACAACAAAAAAACCCCACATTAAGTGCACAAACATTCTCCAGCAGTCTGCCACACCAAGATTGGCATGTGGATGGTCTCCAGGGACTGAAGCTTGTACATCTCAGATAATGCAGCTCAGAGGTGCAGAGTGAAGCCACAGAGAGGAACCACTCAGAGAACAAACCAAAGGCTGACAGCACATCCACATGAGTCCTTCCCCCAAGAAACTGCCAAAGCTTATAGAATGTCATGGGGAGAGCAGAGGCATCTTATCCAATTCATGGATTCCCCAAATTATCTGGAGGATTTGTCATTGCACACGTACCTGGTTCTTGTCTCTGCTCAGGCATCCATCCCTGGCCACTGCTGAGGAAGAGGATTCTGAGCCAGGTGAATCACCAGATGCCCCCATTCTTGCATTCCTGTCACTACTGAAGAAAGTGGCTAAACTTCAGCTGGTTTTAACATTCTGGTCTTAGATCCATTTAACTTGTTTAGAAAGTCTAAATTTACAAGGCAAGCTACAACAAGTTTGGCAAGCGGCTTGCAAACTGAGGATCACCGCCACCATCAGCTTACCTAAGGAAAAGCTAATCAAATTAAAACACACATGCTAGATATAGATATAGATATAGATATAGATATAGATATAGATATAGATATAGATATAGATATAGATATAGATATAGA